>JBAKBP010036728.1:0-18096 GCA_037953745.1 Lithodes maja | reverse complement strand
GTGAGTGAATGAGTGAGAAAGAGCTGTCTTATTAAATAGACAGTGAATCTAGCAATCCCTAATAATTGGTTTGCAAACAATAATAAAACATAAACTAATATTTCTTAAAGGTAGATTTCACTAAGAAAAAAAACCTTGTCTACATCGTAATAAATATCATGAGATAAAACGGTAACCATAAACCTGGTGAAATATTGCACGTAATCTTTCCTACACGATACCCCCCCCCCCCTCCCTTTACTCATTGTAGCCCCTACCTCTCCTTCCCAGCAAATCTAACTATGCTATCTATGGGACATAATATGCAACAGATGCAGGGCGGGGGGAGTGAGCGATCTTACTGATATCAGAGCGAAAGACACCCAGCGAAATTACCATTAGGTGGCCCAGCCGGAAGATGACTATGGTTAATTTAGATGAAGTGGACTGTATATATTTAATTTGGAAGATTAACACATATAGAATATTTATTTACCTTTTATGATGAACTCAGTTGGTGATTGAAAGATGGCGGAAGATAGACTAGTTGACTTGAGTGATTAGTGGGATAAAGAAGCGTATGGAAAGAGGCTAGGATAGGCTAGATATTTACGTTACATTTGATGATAACTAACAAAAGATGATTATGTAGTGACTATATGAATATGAGATGAAAGTGAAGCGAAAACACCTAATATATGAAACTATGAAGAAGCAAGCTTAGCGTGTGTGTGGCAGGGACGTAGGTTGTTTGGAGAGTGAGGGGGAGAGAAACGTCTTTGTGTCTCTCGTGACTATCCGCGCCTGCGCATAGCATATGGAAAATGTATCCCATCTGTTACGGCTGGATCGGCAATACATATTCGGGATTCTTGATCGTAGGACAGAAATGGCTTATGTGACAACGACACGCTCGATTCCAGTCCCAAATACTATATGCTCCAGACAACAAAAGCACCAACGCCCTACAGAGTTATCGTCTATGGTAACGAGGTACCTTAACTCGGCGAAAGTGTACAACAGGGGTAGGCTATGAGGCTAAGCTCCCTCAGACATTTATAGGTTACGTTATTACTAAAGAAATGCAATACTCAAGAAACTACGTTAATATTAAGCCTCTAATAATGTAGAATAGAAGCAGGCTAAAGGTATGACAGTGAAATGCTAAATGACAAATGTACACGCCTACTTGAAAGCGCGTGCACTAGAATAACTGTCCCCTACTAACATGCACTAGCATGTAGCATACAAGATGTTCATGATCCAGTAGATACCTAATAATACACATGGAAGGAACATAAATAGTAGTCACTTATTGTAATAATGAATCTATACTTGGAATAACTAAAAGGTTGCAGGCAACAGTACTGCGCCGGTAGCCTACTACCGCATAGGCTACTTCGCTTCTCTCACTCTGTCTCCCCTCTGAGTCCGTATGCGCCCTACGCAACGGAACTCCGGACACAGCAGCAAAACGACAGTGCAGTTAATTGATACATGAAAGTATTAATAGTGTTGTCTTGTGTGTGAGTAATGTGTATTGTAAAGTGTTACATACATAAACTTAAAGAGAGCTGCAATGCATAGTAAAATAAAGATATAACCCACTCATCATCCCCATGTGTTCTAGCTAGCAGGCCAAGTCACAGGAACAACGAGTCCCAGCACCGAAAGCGAGAACCCAGGAAAAGACTGTAGAGAACACTAGGACAGATAAATTACGTTACTCTACTATACCGGCACTACGAGCGAGCTGTAGTCTCTGGTACTACACTCGCTCCTGGCTCGGTATGCAAATCAAGGCTAAGTCCTCGCCCCTCTACAGACAACTCCTGGGCATGGTCGGGCTCTTACACATGGCACTAGTCTAGTCACAAATTGGATGATGAGCTGGGCATATAACTCGTGAACATGTAGAACGTTCACCAACTATCCTCATCAAGAAGATCGCTGTTCACATTAACCCCTTAAATCTAATACATGTAAATATATGCTTGTCCTAAGAGTAATACGAGAGGTGAGTGCTGAAACTCCTTTAGGACCTCAAGGGAAGGGTATGCATTTAAATAGAGAGAAGAATGAAATGAGAGTAATGTCGTCAGAGAGAAAGAGTGCAACCGTGAGAAATTGGGAGAGAGGGCAAGGGATGTTAGAATCTCAAAGGTTCTAGGCAACCTGATCATGGAACACACAGCGAGCCTCCATGCAATGTGCAGTACGACAACATGGGCAGCCAGGCAGCATATGCAGGCGGCAATGTACTACCAACCCTGTCGCACCTAGCTATAAGCGCAGGGCTGCCAACCGGTCCATACGTCTGGCAACCATTGCTACCCTCTCGCTCTGAAGTCTAACTCACTCTCTCTCTCTGAATTCCTATTATCTCATCTATCAACTTCTCTATTGATACTACATATTAAATGGAAGGTCTCGACATGGCTTAAAACAAAACCCACCACTGGTTAGCAAATGACGAGACCTTTGCAGAGATACAAAGAACATAGTTATACGTTGTCACACTCAATATAAGCAGCCAACACGGTACACGCACCGTGACGGTACAGTGGAGTACCAAGGAGTACAATCAGGTTGCGTTGCTACGCACTGGGTGCGTCACAGCCCCCCCAAGATTTTAGATAATCGACCTTAGAAGCATTATCAAAATCTGACAGGCAACCAACCGACCTGCTACCCTTAGCTGCCACTAATTGCAAAAGGTGCACAACAACTGAAGTGTGAATTATACATAAAACACAATATCGCATGCATCATGCTACAACAATAAAGACTTACAAAACTAAAAAAAAAATTCTCGTTTATTTTATTGTTATATAATCTTTTTGGACGGCGTTATGATAGCCTAATTTTACTCCTGCTCAACCCACACACCGTGCACGACTATCCTGGATCATCAACCCTTGATAGACAATCTGCTATCACGTTCTCACTCCCGGCAATATGCTGAATGTTGAGATTATACTCTTGGAGCATTAGGGACCACCTGGTCAACCGCATATTCCGATTGTGAAACTGATTTAGGAATTTCAAGGGATGATGGTCCGTATAAATCGTCACTACCGGGCCGTAGGCTGGAACATAAACTTCGAAATGTTTGAGCGACAAAACGATAGCAAGAAGCTCCTTCTCTATAGTCGAGTAATTCCTTTGTGCCGAATTAAACTTGCGAGAAAAGAAGCTCACTGGGTGTTCCAAGCCCTCGGAATCAGTCTGCAGTAACACTGCCCCGGCACCCACACCGCTGGCATCAGTCGCCAGCTGAAAACTCCTGGAAAAGTCTGGGGCTCTCAAAATCGGATGTGTACACAGCAGGTGCTTGACTAGGTCGAAAGCCCTCTGACACTCCGCAGCCCAACAGAACTTCACTGACTTCGACAGTAGATCAGTTAACGGTGCTAAGACAGTAGAGTATCCCCGGATGAAGCGCCTATAATAGCCTATCATACCTAGGAACCGCATGACCTGGCGCTTAGTGGTGGGCCTGGGAAACATATTGATAGCCTGTATCTTGCTCAGGGGGGGGCACACCCGGCCTAACCCGACCACGAAGCCAAGATACTGCACAGTAGCCTTTACAAACTCGCACTTCCTCAGGTTCACCACCAGCCCAGCATCGTGCAACTTCCCAAACAGGGTCTCTAAGTGCCTTAGGTGATTTTCAAAATTGTCATCATACACTATCACGTCATCAAGGTAGACCGTGCAGTTAGGGATTTCGTCACAAATATCGTTCATCAGGTTCTGAAACGTGGCAGGTGCGTTCTTAAGCCCATAAGGCATTACGTTACATTGGTAGGTCTTGCCATCTACCACAAAACCACAAACTTGCTTAGCTCGGTCCGACAGGGGTACTTGCCAGTAGCCTTTTACAAGATCAATTTTAGTAAGGTACTTTGCATTCCCTATCTTGTCCACGCTGTCGTCAACTCGAGGCAAAGGGTAAGGGTTGGTAGTGGTCAAGCCATTTAGCCTACGAAAATCTATGCAGAACCGCACCTTGCCGTCAGGTTTTGGCTGCAACGTGACGGGTGATGTCCACTTCACATAACCTTCAGTGATCATCCCTCTCTCAACCATGTACTTTAACTCCTCCCGTAAAGCTGGCAACTTTACCGGGGGCACACGGTAGGGCACTGACTTGAAGGGCACATTATCACCGACGTCCACGTCGTGCGTTACCTGAGTAGTGAGACCTGGGTGTTCGGCGAAAACAGAGGGGTATGACCTGAACAGGCCTAGGACAGCAGCACCCTGGTGCTCAGGCAGGTGACTTACAGCTTGCCTAGCCTCTTGTTCAGTATTCCCCGCCCACTGTTCCGCGGAAATGACACAGTCCCAGCTATCCTCCTCAGCAGCATGACTGTCCCCACCTCCTTCTCCACCCTGGCCGCTGCAGGCCAGCACAGGGACAGTGAGAGGCTCTGAGGGGCGTCTCACATACTCTTTCATGAGGTTAACATGACATAACTGATGTTTTTTTCTACGGTCAGGTGTTGCAACGAGATAATCAAGGTCGGACAGTTTCTTAGCCACCACATACGGCCCAATAAACTTGGCAGAAAGGGGGTGTCCAGGCAAAGGTAAAAGCAACATTACCTCCTGACCCACCGAAAACTCCCGAAGCTTCACCTTGGCGTCATACTGGTGCTTCATGACCGCCTGTGCATTAACCAAGTTATTACCTGCCGCTGCCATGCAACCTATAAGTCTCTCCCGGCTCTCAAGGATATATTTAAGTACAGACCCCGGCTTCTCTTCGCCCTCCCAGATCTCTTTCACCATACTTAAAGGTCCTCTCACATTATGGCCAAAGACTAGTTGATTTGGACTGAACCCCAGGCTCTCTCCTGGGACTTCACGTGCAGCGAACAGAACATACGGCAGACCCAAATCCCAATCAGTGTCATGTTCTGCACAGTAACAGCGTAGCATACTCTTCAGGGTCGAGTGCCACCGCTCCAAGACTCCCTGACTCTCGGGATGGTAGGCTGACGACACTACAGAACATATACCGTGCAACTGAAGGGTTTGCTTGAACAATTTGGATGTAAAATTGCTCCCCTGGTCTGACTGCACCTCACGTGGAAATCCATAACGGGAACAGAACAATAATAAGTTTTTAACAACTGCCTTTGCCGAGCCGTTTCTCATGGGGTATGCGTCCGGGTATCTCGTAGCCACATCCATGATTGTCAACAGGAATTTATTGCCACTACTAGTAGGTGGGAAAGGGCCAACCAAATCTACTACAACTTTGCTGAACGGAGGCCCGGTGACAGGTATGGGAAACAAGGGTGCCTTCGGGATGGTCTGGTTAGGCTTCCCCGTTGTCTGGCAGGTCGCACACCCAGCCACCCATGCACAGACATCAGCCTTGACCCCAGGCCACCAGAAAAACCTGCCCAATGCCGCCAATGTTTTTGTTACCCCCAAATGACCCGCCACCGGCACATCATGCGCCAGACACAATAAGGACTCTCTATACTTATTTGGAACAACCACCTGGTCTACTACCCTCGCACCGCCCTCCCACTTCGATTTGGGGTCTAGAAATCTGCGGTACAATATCCTGTTGAGCCTAAAGAAATCTCCCGGCTTCGCATCCCCATCTTCCTCCAACTCTATGGCACCATTGCTATAACGAGCTAGGCTAGCGTCTTGCAGCTGCTGCTCACTAATGTCCCTGGGCGTCAATGCATCAAGATGGTTTTGTAATAAGACATTACCCCGGCTAGTAGGCTCTACTGCCTTAGTGGCTCTCGCTACAGCTCTTGCCTCACGCGAAGTCTTACCCAACTCTGCCTTGTTACACACCATATCTGGGCCAGAGTCAACTCCCGTGTTTATTATAGGTCCAAGTACCGAATCACCGAGAAGTGCAGCAGAATCAATGTCCCTTTTCCTGCCCTTAGCAACCTTCTCCTGATCCTTCCTCCACTGTCCCCGAGGTTGAGTGCTAGGCTGTGCAGGAGCCGCAGAGCGAGATCGGGTTACCACACAGGCCATCTCATCCTGTTGGCACCTCCCAACCCATTCCCGATTCTCACCATCCACGTCGGCCGCCCTCTCGGCAACGACTAAGGGTGGAGTCCCGGAAGTGGGCACCGCAAAGTCGTTGCCGAGAAGAAGGTCGACGCCCTCAACTGGCAAACACTCAACGATCCCTACATCCAGCTCCCTGCACACCTCTCCCACTCTCAACTCCAACCTCACAAGTGGGTATGACCTCGTAGCATTTATACCCTGCACCACAACAACTCTGGCCGCATTTATCGGTTTCCCTGTGAAGTTCCTCAACAAAGTTTGCGAAGCCCCCGTATCCCTCAGCAAGTCAACCCTCCGTAGTTCACTCCCCCAGCTCACAAACCCGTGCCCCCGATGGCTACAGAAAGTGTCCCGGACAGGTGTCGAGCCTTCCGTACGCTTCTTTACCGCGTGTGCCTCAGCTGCTGACAACCTACCCCGGGCAGTTGCTGCAGCCTTCAGAGACACACCGATACTGTGAACCAATGACACCGGCTTAGCGAGAGTGTTACTAGGGCACTCACGTGAATAATGGCCTAGCTTCTGACATTTGTAACATTTCACATCCCCAATGGGCTTCTTCCCTTGTGCGGGCGAAGAAGGGGCCTGACCTTTAGTAAACGGGAGAGGCTTGTGTTTGTAGGTGTTATTAGGTGCAATGCATTTAGTGTGGTTATGTGTGTCATAGGATTTGTTATTATCGAAAACTCTGGTGGGTGGGGGTATAGTGCCCCTTCTGCCCTGACTCAGCCCTCTGAGCGGCACCGCAACCACGAATCAATGATAATCTGAGGTCTGCCATCTTGGCAGCCTCCTCTACTGTCTTGGGACATTTTTCCTTAATGTTCAGCGTTAGATCGGTTCCAGTGCATTTGTAAAACTGTTCCAGATAGAAAAGTTGCTTAATTTCCTCAGCCGACTCTGCGTGCTCGGACCGAAACCAGTTATTACCTGCATCTGTTAAATCCCGTGCGTGCTCCATAAAACTGACGTCGCTCTTCTTATTCACGCCACGGAACTTCAATCTATAAGTTTCGGGTTGCAGTTCGTAGGCCCGGAGCACAGCCTCCTTCACCAGTCCATACACTACACTCTCGTCCAGTGACAGTGCATCGTAGGCTTTCAACCCCTTACCCACTAGACGTGATGAAACTAATGCTGCCCATTTAACCTCCGGCCAGTCATACTCACGACACTTCTTTTCGAAACGAGCAAAAAACTCAGTCACTGCTGTCTCATCAAATGCGGGTACTAACTTAATTAAATGCGAAAGTGAGTCTGTAACCCAGTGCCCACCACCGAGATGACGCCCCGTGGTCTCTACTCTAGACTTCTCGACATCCATTTCAGCCTGGTACCTGGTTGCATCCTGATTGGCTTGGATTCTAGCAACCTCTATGCGTTCTATACTAGCCTGTTGTATCTGAGTCTCCTGCAGCTTAAACTTAGCTAGTTCTAGCTGAAATAACATCTCAGGAGACAGGCCTGGGGGGGGAGAGCACAAAATGGGGGATCCACACCGAGACGTGTTTACGGGTAAGCCAGCTTGCCCTTGAGAACCCTCCTGCTGCATCGTGCTAAGACTCGCTGGCTGAGGGCCCAGCTCAGGGGTAGAGTGGAATGGAGGCTTGGAGGGAACCCCCCAAGACCCCACTCCACCCACCGCCCCATCGCCATCACCCAACAAACATGCCACCAAATTCTTCTTGGGCCAACTGTCAGGACAGTCCCGCCCCAAAACCGTGGCTAAACAGCGAAGACCGTAACAATCAATAGCCTGCAGGCGCTGTTCGGTCAAAGGTGTCTGCAAAAATGCCCGGGCATCCCTCTCTCCAGTTATAACACTCCCCTCCCTAAACATCTGTTGTACTTGCTGGTTACTAGGCTGTACCGTGTTATCCTCCCCCGTAAATGATGAGTCATTAGACATAGTGCTGGTTATACAATTGCTGTTCATAAAAAAAAAGAAGTGCTTATTACTAATTGCAGTCTCGACTCACAAAATGTTAAAGATGCTTGAATGACTCTACTCTAGACACCCCCAACGAAACAATCTGCAAGTCCACCAATACAATAATGACACAATAAAAATTCCTCCAATATGCAAGAAAATTCTAGCCAGCTCTACTAGGTAGCATAGAATAGTTCTCCAAAAAACATGTGATAGGATACTACTGAATCTTGTGCAAGGTCGCCATTTTGTTACGGCTGGATCGGCAATACATATTCGGGATTCTTGATCGTAGGACAGAAATGGCTTATGTGACAACGACACGCTCGATTCCAGTCCCAAATACTATATGCTCCAGACAACAAAAGCACCAACGCCCTACAGAGTTATCGTCTATGGTAACGAGGTACCTTAACTCGGCGAAAGTGTACAACAGGGGTAGGCTATGAGGCTAAGCTCCCTCAGACATTTATAGGTTACGTTATTACTAAAGAAATGCAATACTCAAGAAACTACGTTAATATTAAGCCTCTAATAATGTAGAATAGAAGCAGGCTAAAGGTATGACAGTGAAATGCTAAATGACAAATGTACACGCCTACTTGAAAGCGCGTGCACTAGAATAACTGTCCCCTACTAACATGCACTAGCATGTAGCATACAAGATGTTCATGATCCAGTAGATACCTAATAATACACATGGAAGGAACATAAATAGTAGTCACTTATTGTAATAATGAATCTATACTTGGAATAACTAAAAGGTTGCAGGCAACAGTACTGCGCCGGTAGCCTACTACCGCATAGGCTACTTCGCTTCTCTCACTCTGTCTCCCCTCTGAGTCCGTATGCGCCCTACGCAACGGAACTCCGGACACAGCAGCAAAACGACAGTGCAGTTAATTGATACATGAAAGTATTAATAGTGTTGTCTTGTGTGTGAGTAATGTGTATTGTAAAGTGTTACATACATAAACTTAAAGAGAGCTGCAATGCATAGTAAAATAAAGATATAACCCACTCATCATCCCCATGTGTTCTAGCTAGCAGGCCAAGTCACAGGAACAACGAGTCCCAGCACCGAAAGCGAGAACCCAGGAAAAGACTGTAGAGAACACTAGGACAGATAAATTACGTTACTCTACTATACCGGCACTACGAGCGAGCTGTAGTCTCTGGTACTACACTCGCTCCTGGCTCGGTATGCAAATCAAGGCTAAGTCCTCGCCCCTCTACAGACAACTCCTGGGCATGGTCGGGCTCTTACACATGGCACTAGTCTAGTCACAAATTGGATGATGAGCTGGGCATATAACTCGTGAACATGTAGAACGTTCACCAACTATCCTCATCAAGAAGATCGCTGTTCACATTAACCCCTTAAATCTAATACATGTAAATATATGCTTGTCCTAAGAGTAATACGAGAGGTGAGTGCTGAAACTCCTTTAGGACCTCAAGGGAAGGGTATGCATTTAAATAGAGAGAAGAATGAAATGAGAGTAATGTCGTCAGAGAGAAAGAGTGCAACCGTGAGAAATTGGGAGAGAGGGCAAGGGATGTTAGAATCTCAAAGGTTCTAGGCAACCTGATCATGGAACACACAGCGAGCCTCCATGCAATGTGCAGTACGACAACATGGGCAGCCAGGCAGCATATGCAGGCGGCAATGTACTACCAACCCTGTCGCACCTAGCTATAAGCGCAGGGCTGCCAACTGGTCCATACGTCTGGCAACCATTGCTACCCTCTCGCTCTGAAGTCTAACTCACTCTCTCTCTCTGAATTCCTATTATCTCATCTATCAACTTCTCTATTGATACTACATATTAAATGGAAGGTCTCGACATGGCTTAAAACAAAACCCACCACTGGTTAGCAAATGACGAGACCTTTGCAGAGATACAAAGAACATAGTTATACGTTGTCACACTCAATATAAGCAGCCAACACGGTACACGCACCGTGACGGTACAGTGGAGTACCAAGGAGTACAATCAGGTTGCGTTGCTACGCACTGGGTGCGTCACACATCTTCATATTGAGATACATATGAACAATCTTAACTCTCTCGCATCCGGTAACTTAATTATATTGCAAATGGTGAGCCCTTCTCTAATTTGCCACGAGATACCAGGCTGGGCGAGTTTTCGAACCCTTGTGTTTTTATGTATTTTCATCCACCAGAATGCTGTTTATTGTGATGTATCATATGTCAATGGAAAGAGGAATGACTGTACTACATTATAAAACAAAAAATAATAATTTAAAAAATCGCAATATGAAAGTGTAAACGACTCCGGAATAAAAGTTTTTCCTGGGCAATTGTCTTCACACCGTCCTATCTCAAAATTATGAGTGATGACCATATATTTATATATGCTCAAATAATAGTATTTTGTCTCCTCTTTCCAAATCTGAAAACAGAAATTGTCTATCTTTAATAGTTCTCAAGCAGTGATCGAAAACAAAAATAACTTTGCATGATATGGTTTATAACATTTGCGAATTATTTCGTTGTTACGATGTCTATGGTCCTCAATTTAGGCTGTATGAATACGGCAGAAAATGCTGAAGACAATAAAAAACCTAGAAGTTCCTACGACAAATACTTTTTGCTCTATGAATATTTGAAATGAAGAGCCAAAATGCAAATATTTACGCTTCACTCGTCTCCGTTCCGCCGACGCTAGCCGGGTTCCGAGCTGTTCCCCACCTCGGCGTTGCTTTATTTGCTCGGATACGTATATAACTGTTTATATCACCGTAATCGGAATATTATGCTCTTTCTAATGGTGAAAACCAAAATAATATAGTGTAATTGGTTCGCGAGCTATGCGCAATTGTTTCCATACATTGTTATTGTTATGTAAATATATGAGAATGTTTATACAGTTGTATATCTTTGCCACAATATACAATACTTTTATATAATTTTCCTTGTCAATAATTGTATAATGTTCATAGAACACATGTCAGTCATGAAGGTTGTCAATTTAACTTACCCGGTACGGCCACAACCCTTTCCAACGAGAAGGGAAATGGCTCCTGGGTTGACAGTGAAAAAACAAAACAAGAAAGCCAAGTTATCTTCAAGTAATAAATTCAGAAATAATTATATTGTACACACAAATAAAGCAATATATAAATATATATATATATATATATACAAGGTGTCAAACAAAATATAATGAATGGTAACAAAAATGTGTGTATGTGCGTGTGGGTATACAGTATATACAGTATACATATATATATATATATATATATATATATATATATATATACTGTATATATATATATATATATATATAAAATAAATAAAAACAATAAAAAATAAAATAAATAAATATATAAATAAAATAAAAATATAATAATATAAATACTCGATTATGGGCCTTGGGCTTGCTCGGGACCTTGGGGCTGATCCGCTAGATACCCTGGGGAACAGGAATAAAAAAAAATATATATATACCCGGTATATATACGGTATAATTTATATATATATATATATATATATATATATATATATATATATATATAAAATAAACAAAATAAAAATATAAATAAAATAAAATAAATAAAATAAAACAAATAAAAACAATAATAAATAAAATAAATAAATATATAAATAAAATACAAATGTAATAATAATATAAATACTCGATTATGGGCCTTGGGCTTGCTCGGGACCTTGGGGCTGATCCGCTAGATACCCTGGGGAACAGGAATAAAAAAATATATATATATACCCGGTATATATACGGTATAATTTTTATATATATATATATATATATATATATATATATATATATATATATATAAAATAAACAAAATAAAAATATAAATAAAATAAAATAAATAAAATAAAACAAATAAAAACAATAATAAATAAAATAAATAAATATATAAATAAAATACAAATGTAATAATAATATAAATACTCGATTATGGGCCTTGGGCTTGCTCGGGACCTTGGGGCTGATCCGCTAGACACCCTGGGGAACAGGAATACAAAAAAAAAAAATATATATATATATATATATATATATATATATATAAAATAAATAAAATAAAATAAATAAAAATAATAATAAATCAAATAAATAAATACCTGTATATAAATAAAATATAAAATATAATAATTATATAAATACTTGATTATGGGCCTTGGGCTTGCTCGGGACCTTGGGGCTGATCCGCTAGATACCCTGGGGAACAGGAATAAAAAAAAAAAAAATACGGTATATATATATATATATAAAATAAATAAAATAAACATAAAATAAAATGAAATAAATAAAATAAAATAAATAAAAACAATAATATATCAAATAAATACAAATTTAAATAAAATACAAAATATAATAATAATATAAATACTCTATTATGGGCCTTGGGCTTGCTCGGGACCTTGGGGCTGTTATATACTGTATTTATATATATATATATATATATATATATATATATATATTTAATATATATATAATATATACTTTAATATAACTAAAATTCCATAGAGTACTTACCATACTTCCTGTAAGCTTCCTGTAAGCATTCCTGTGCCATCTTTGTGATTATAATGTATTTATTTCGTAGGCAGTATTTACTGATAAATATATTTGTCTTTCAAGCAAAAAATAGTGTAAAGTCATCAATGATACCTACACAAAACTGCATCAATACTCAAGGGGTTAACCAAGATTCACTCCCCTCAGTCACCAAAAGTCACAAGTAACATCTTATATACATATATAATTTGAATTATTCACTAATCACTTTCACTGGGTAGATGAAATAATCCATAATAGTCTGCCTATAGCTAGGCATGGTGGGCCAGAGGGAGGGAGCCAAGAATTTAAAGGGCCGGGACCCTGCCTCACAGTCTGGGGGCCGGGAAACTCCTGACTTTACAAAGGCCCGGGCTCCTCAGAGAGGAACGCTATGGGGTTGCTAGATACTTCCTTTTGTAACTTACTGATGCCTAACTTACCAGTCCAAATTGCGTCAAAATCGAGTCATAAACCTATTTTTGGCGAATATTTCTAACTTACAGGTGGCATTATGACGCGATTGCGTCGTACGGGCACTCTTGGGCTGGTGGCGTTATGACGCGATCACGTCCTAAGAATGCGAGAGGGTTAATACATAATACACAAATATATGGGAATTATAATCCTACAATACTTTCCCATAATTATACTACTACAGAATAATATATTCTTACCAAAATCATGGAACGTTCGACCTAAGGTTACGGAAGCGTTCAACTTAAGACTATGGAAACGTTCAACTTAAGACTACGGAAAGATACGTAACGCTACATTAACTCAGATTACGTAACATCGAGACTGTTCATAGTAGATAGAGTATACTAAGTATGGACATATTCCCGCCAACAGAAAATATACAAAATTTACATGATTAGATTTGCCAGGAGGCAATCTTATCCCGCCAAGATTGGGAGGATATCTGGGCCGCCTGTCGACTGGGGCGTCCGCTGGGCGCGTCAACAGGCTGCGCCGAAGATGGTGCCAGGGAGGGGACATCTATGGATAATTGATCCGAGGGGGTGTCCTTGTGTTCGAGGTCACCTTCAAGAGGATATAGTCTTACTGTTGGCCGTGTGATTACTCCAGTCCAGGTGCAAACTTTTGCTACTGTTACGACTGGGGTTCAAATATATCAGGGCTCTTATTCATTGGACTAGTAATGGCATAAATGTTACAACGGAAAGCGCTAGCTCCAACCTCTGAAGTATATTCCCAGTGAACAAAGAACACAAATACTCTACAGAGTTCTATATGCAATAATAGGCTATCAAACTCTCAATAAATGTGCGTCTACTCTAGGCTTAATGTTATGTGAAAACAGCCTATTACTACCTATAACCGAAGGTGCTTGGTTATGGTATACAAAGTAAGGTGGTAAGAGAAGTTACAGCTTACGTTACTTTAATCAATAAATGTCAGGCACTCCTGCATGAAAGAAAGTGCACTAAAGTCCTTCAACACTAACAAGGAATCTTCTTTAAATGTTAGATGTTATAAAGATGCTCGTATCGGAAATGGAACCCAAAAAGGCAGGCAGCGGAACAATGCTCGTGCAGGCTATGCACACAAAAAGGCAGAATATATAATGCCGTCGGAGCCAAGAATATCCTAAACACTACAACACTAATAATAATCGCCACAATGCAGTATTCCTATCAACAAAAAGAGCCTAAGTCGTTTGTGTCTCAATACATCAAACTAGGCTGCGAAATGCTTGTGTAATCATAAATGGGTATGCATAAAAAGAGTAATTAGGTTAATATACTTAATGTCTACTATGATTGATAAAGTCTAGCTAGAGTCAATGATACGAGATACTGGTGCGCATGGCATGCTGCATAGCCTAGTGCAAATCACAAGTCTGTGTGTCAAATATTACGTTATACTGAAAGGTAGCTCTCTTGAGAAACCTTAATACCGAAGTATTAAGCGTTCTCCTGGCGTACCTCAAAGACAAACAATCGAGACTAGAACAGTGCAGAATGGTATAGGCAAAAAGCCCTCATTCGTGCATGCTCTACTCTCAATGGCACACAGACTAGGATTTACTCAATCAACTCCAGTTCTCAGGTATGTCGTGCCGCTTTTAACTAAAGCCAGCACTCATAGGAAACAATACCCTTTATATCAGACTCCTAGTCTAGCATTATCTAATCCAGCAGAACACTAATAATTAAAGGAAGCAGCAATATGAAAACCAACCAATGCTTCGTGATCCACTTATCTTAACAACTAACATACACAGGTTATATCAGACCTTATTCCTTAACACACAATACAACTGGCCAGCATGAAGCTGATTTTGCAGGGTTAACCAGAGGGGGTATAATATTAATAAAGATGGTGAAAGATATGGAAAATGAGAGATAGGCAGAGGAAAAGATTCTCATGAACGGAGTGGGGACAGATAGCAAGGGAAAAAGATGAGTGTGTTCTAGAAACCAGATCTGAGGGAGAGAGGGGCGAGGAACTAGTATATATACTTCGCACTAGCTCGAGCCGCGTGGGAAACTAACGGTTACGAGTCGACCGACCACTCACAGAGCTCGCAACATGGTAAGGACCTCTCTCCACCAACCCCCGCGAGGCAGCCAGCCGTGACGTCATCGAGCGGGACAAAAAACACTGCGCGCCCCCTCTCACTCTGTTCTACTCCCTCTCTCTCTCTCCCAGATTCTATCATTACTAGTTAATGACAAAACATATACTTTACAATTAAATATATAAAGCCTTGACATGGGCGAAAACAAAGAGCCTTTCTGGACTGCCCATGACACGAGCTTTCATATGAAATAAAGCACACTCTAATACATAAACTGTAGCCCCATCCACTGCCCTGGCGATACTAGCGAGTCACTGTAGGACAAGCCATGCGGTTCTAACGGAGTGGTCAACGTCACACTACCCGAACCTCACCATCACAACCTGGTAACAACTCCTCTATCCGACAATTTCCAGAGTGCGAGTGGGCCCTCTTCATGGATGGTTACCACGTCACCTACCCTAGGCCAATGACCATTTAATGGTGTTAGTTTACTTTTTTGTGCTTCTCTCAAAGTCACCAGATATTCTGTCGACCAGCGGTGCCAAATATCTCACGATAATTTACGAATATATTTGTAGCGGGCCGATATCACATCCTTACTTGTGTAGTCTGGATCTTCCATAGTATCTTTATCATGTTCTTCAGGAAGATTCCGCAGTCTGTATCCACATACGAGTACTGAGGGTGTGATTGGGGTAAGGTCTTCCAAATCACCAGAAGCATAGTATAGAGGGCAATCATTTATGGTGGCTTCAATCTCCAAGAGTATGGTGTTGAGTTCCTCAATCGATATGAGAGCTCTACCCAACACCTTCTTCAGATCCGCCTTCACGATCCCTATGGCCCTTTCCCATATGGCGCCAAACCAAGGCGCTCTGGCGGGAATGAAACGCCATTCTCAATTTACATCCGCAAGGCAGGTCTGAATCTTGGGATTGTTGCTCACTTCTTTGAGATATGTAGATGCCTCTATGAAAGTCTTTGCATTGTCACTCAGCATGATACGTGGATATCCCTGTCTACTGCAGAATCTTCTGAAGGCATGTAGGAAGCTATCACAAGTGAGGTTGGTGACCAGTTCCAGGTGAATTGACCTGGTAACGGCACAGGTGAAAAGTATCATATACACCTTAAGATTGGGTGAATCTTTCACAGGGATTGCTCCACTGTAGTCAACCCCAGTAACTTTGTAAGGGTCACCTGGGGTGGTTCGCAGGTTTGGTAAGGGAGGAATTCTGACAGGATCATAATGTGTACCCTGTACCCGCCTACATTTTAAGCATTTGCGTAGGACTTTCTTGACCACCTGCCTGATTCTAGGCACCCACCATCGTTGTCTTACATAGGTGACTATATGATCAACCCCATAATGACAACAGAGTCGGTGACACCTATCGATGATAAGATGGGTAAAGGGATGATTGGGGGGCAGTAGTATTGGATACTTACTTGCCTCAGAGAGTGCTGCCAATCGTAATCTGCCTCCGCAATGTATCAAATTCCCCTTCAAGTGTAAGCCCAACTGGTTGATCAGGTTATTCCTGGACTTTGCTCCCTTAACCAGTAATTTATATTCCTGCGTATATATTTCTTGTTAATAATAATAATAATAATAATAGTTCTTAAAGCTAGCGCATGCTAAGCTAGCTAAGGATAGCTCAATAAGGCCGATTAGGCGTATTTCCATTGGGGTCCTGTACTACTACCCCATCCCTTTGCTCATGAGGGATGGTAACGACTCAGTGCTTGTGAAAAATCTTTAATGCGCCGAGCGTGGGCGCGAACCCGGGCCTTCTGGGTGGAAGTCCGAGACGCTAGTCACTACACCAAGCGAGCCGCTTGACAGAGCTTGACAGAGCTTATGTAATAATTTATCTACAATTCTGATCTCCTTCACATTGAGATACGTACTACCTGTGGGCGGTGTGCCTTTGATTTTTTATTTTACATTTTCTACAAAGTGTATCACCCATGCTGAAACACGTTGTAACTTCTCATAGCTCCTGAATCTATCCCAGTCCCATAACCGTGTGCCTTCGTCAGGCACCGAGTCAATTACCGGTGCCACAATAGCAGTGTGTTGCTCGCTCAAATCTATATTTTCTGGCCATTCGTTGGGATTATTAAGCCAGCATGGGCCATTCCACCATAATGCAGAAGATTTGAGAAATTTAGCAGATACACCACGAGTAATGCAGTCACTTGGATTCTCTTTGGTAGACACATTCCGGAACTGTGCGGTTGGGAGCAGGGTATGAATTTCGTCGACACGGTTGGTGACGTACAGTGGTAGTTTCTTTCGGCTATGTAACCAGTAGAGCGTAATTTGGCTGTCACTCCATATAACTGTCTCCGAGATGTGTAGCAAAGTTTTAAAAGTTTCCTCGATAAAGTGAACGAGTCTAGCAGCCAACAGAACTGCAGTTAGCTCTAATTTTGGGATGGAAAGGGATTTGATCGGGGCGACTTTCGCCTTCGCCATGACTAGACGGCTGCCACTTGTGTCACCAAAGTATATGGCGGTGCCGTACGTGACCTTGCTAGCGTCTGAGAAGTCATGAATGGAAACAGGATAGTCCATGACAACTCTCCGAGGAAAATTAAAACCCTTACAGAGACGAAGATCCGAAATAATGTCTTCCCACTCCTGAACCAGATCGCCAGTCAAAACCTCATCCCAACCAAATTTTATCCTCCATAATTGCTGAAGGAATAATCTTGATTTGATCGACACTGGTAGAATTATCCCAAAGGGGTAAAAAAGTTTAGCCGTCATACTCAAGCAAATCCGTTTTGTAATCTGCGAATAATGCGCGTACTGAACGCCGATTGAGAGGGTATCTGTGTCCGTTTCCCAAAACAACCCTAGCACCCTAACATGTTCCTGCTGTACAGCCGCCACTCCATCACGTTGCAGTACAGTCTGTAAAACAGAACTATTTGTCGCCCATTTACGCAGATGTAGATGGGCGTCATTTCATAATTTCTCGGACTTCACCGTAGGTATTAATCAGGAAATCTTCATC
>JBAKBP010036727.1:0-18098 GCA_037953745.1 Lithodes maja | reverse complement strand
ACTGTTAGTTAAGGTGGCACTGGTTAAGGTGCACTGGGGTTAAGGTGCCACTGGTTATAACTTGACACTGGTTATAACTTGACACTGGTTAAGGTGACACTGGTGAAGGTGGCACTGGTTAAGGTGACACTGGTGAAGGTGGCACTGGTTAAGGTGACACTGGTTATAACTTGACACTGATTATAACTTGACACTGGTTAAGGTGACACTGGTTATAACTTGACACTGGTTAAGGTGGCACTGGTTAAGGTGACACTGGTTAAGGTGACACTGGTTAACTTGACACTGGTTAAGGTGACACTGGTTAAGGTGACACTGGTTAACTTGACACTGGTTAAGGTGACACTGGTTAAGGTGGCACTGGTTAAGGTGACACTGGTCATAACTTGACACTGGTTAAGGTGACACTGGTTATAACTTGACACTGGTTAAGGTGACACTGGTTATAACTTGACACTGGTTAGGGTGACACTGGTTAAGGTGACACTGGTTATAACTTGACACTGGTTAAGGTGACACTGGTTATAGCTTGACAATGGTTAAGGTGACACTGGTTAAGGTGACACTGGTTATAACTTGACACTGGTTAAGGTGACACTGGTTATAACTTGACACTGGTTAAGGTGGCACTGGTTAAGGTGACACTGGTTATAACTTGACACTGGTTAAGGTGACACTGGTTATAACTTGACATTGGTTAAGGTGACACTGGTTATAACTTGATACTGGTTAAGGTGACACTGGTTAAGGCGACACTGGTTATAACTTAACACTGGTTAAGGTGACACTGGTTAAGGGACACTGGTTAAGGTGACACTGGTTATAACTTGACACTGGTTAAGGTGACAGTGGTTATAACTTGACACTGGTTAAAGTGACACTGGTTATAACTTGACACTGGTTAAGGTGACACTGGTTATAACTTGACACTGGTTAAGGTGACACTGGTTAAGGTGACACTGGTTAACTTGACACTGGTTAAGGTGACACTGGTTAAGGTGGCACTGGTTAAGGTGACACTGGTCATAACTTGACACTGGTTAAGGTGACACTGGTTATAACTTGACACTGGTTAAGGTGACACTGGTTATAACTTGACACTGGTTAAGGTGGCACTGGTTAAGGTGACACTGGTTATAACTTGACACTGGTTAAGGTGACACTGGTTGTGACTCTACACTGGTTAAGGTGACACTGGTTAAGGCGACACTGGTTATAAACTTAACACTGGTTAAGGTGACACTGGTTAAGGTGACACTGGTTAAGGTGACACTGGTTATAACTTGACACTGGTTAAGGTGACACTGGTTATAACTTGACACTGGTTAAAGTGACACTGGTTATAACTTGACACTGGTTAAGGTGACACTGGTTATAACGTGACACTGGTTAAGGTGACACTGGTTAAGGTGACACTGGTTAACTTGACACTGGTTAAGGTGACACTGGTTAAGGTTGGCACTGGTTAAGGTGACACTGGTCATAACTTGACACTGGTTAAGGTGACACTGGTTTAACTTGACACTGGTTATAACTTGACACTGGTTAAGGTGACACTGGTTATAACTTGAGCACTGGTTAAGGTGGCACTGGTTAAGGTGACACTGGTTATAACTTGACACTGGTTAAGGTGACACTGGTTGTGACTCTACACTGGTTAAGGTGACACTGGTTATAACTTGACACTGGTTAGGGTGACACTGGTTAAGGTGACACTGGTTATAACTTGACACTGGTTAAGGTGACACTGGTTATAACTTGACACTGGTTAAGGTGACACTGGTTTAACTTGACACTGGTTAAGGTGACACTGGTTAAGGTGACACTGGTATAACTTGACACTGGTTTAGGTGACACTGGTTAAGGTGACACTGGTTATAACTTGACACTGGTTAAGGTGACACTGGTTAAGGTGACACTGGTATAACTTGACACTGGTTAAGGTGACACTGGTTAGGGTGACACTGGTAAAGGTGACACTGGTTATAAATTGACACTGGTTAAGGTGACACTGGTTATAACTGACACTGGTTAGGTGACACTGGTTAGGGTGACACTGGTAAAGGTGACACTGGTTATAACTTGACACTGGTTAAGGTGGCACTGGTTATAACTTGACACTGGTTAAATTGACACTGGTTATAACTTGACACTGGTTAAGGTGACACTGGTTATAACTTGACACTGGTTATAACTTGACACTGGTTAAGGTGACACTGGTTATAACTTGACACTGGTTAAGGTGACACTGGTTATAACTTGACACTGGTTAAGGTGGCACTGGTTAAATTGACACTGGTTTTATATAATATATATATATATATATATATATATATATACAGGTATATACTGTATATATATATATATATATATATATATATATATATATATATATATATATATATATATATATATATATATATATATATATATATATATATATATATATATATATATATATAAGTATATATATATATAGGTATATATATATATATATATATATATATATATATATATATATATATATATATATATATATATATATATTATATATATATATATATATAGGTAGATTGTTGACACCAATCGAACCCAGGGGAGGCATCATAGTTATGTGATATTTAGTTGCTGGAACTTCTGTTTTATTTGCCCGACTTCCCTCACTGTTCTGTTTGTGCCTCATCTACACGAGAGTAATCCAGCTAGCTCTCGTAAACACCTCCCCTCCTCCTATCCATTTCACTACACATAACAAGCACACCACTCTCCTTCCAATAATGTACACCCCCTCAAAAAAACGCTTTACATCGGCTCTCTCACTCTTTCACTGTGGGGGGAGACACTTATTGCAGGCAGCTTTGCCTTTTGTCTCCTTCGTGCACATTGGAACAAATTTACATAAAGAGAGAGAGAGAGCTATGTCGCTCATACCACCTAGCTGAGTAGTATATATGTATTTACATAATGGTGCCTAAATGAAATAACAAACGGCATGTTATTTTTTAAACAAATATTTAGAATTAACGAACCGTTCAAATCACCTATAACAGTATGCAAACTAGCCTTATTGAATCAAATTTGAATACGAAATGAAATTAAACTGGACAGATAGGTACTGAGTGGAAATAGGGGTCGCGGTGGCAGTGTTGTTTAGGCTGAGTTGGCAGTTAAATAATATAGATAGATTCTGATATGATAAGGTCAGAGCGGGAATGGCAGGCGGTTAGTAACCGGATATCTGTGGAACAGAAAGGGTGATCATACTAATGAGAATGATCGTCAATATAAGAGGGCGTAGATATTAAACTGTCTGTCCGAATGGTTTTACCTTGGTGCTCCAGAATACTGAGAAGCAACCACGTAAGTGGAACCCACGTACCTACCTATACTTCTAAAACAGGAGAATTGATAAACCACATTGGACTGCAGGAAGAGAAGAAATAGCTTTCAGAAAGTTACCTATGGTGTTCTCATTAGCAAAAACACAAATTATAATAATTTGTGGATAGCAGTTGCATAGAGTTTTGTTAGGCCCATTAATGGGAGCTTAAAGTATCTAGTAGCCTTTTGTGTAGTTTGACCTGGGGTGGAAGGGTACAGTTCAGAGTTTAGAAATGGTTCAAGAATTTATCATAATATAGGAAGGGTATATAATATTGACAAAGTAGTTACAACGGAAATACGCTTCAGAGTGAAAAGAAGCCAAGACGAGGAAATTTGTACCTAGTCCTGTAAAAGTGGGCTTTCGATAGATACTGATGCATATCTAGATTGAATGGTCGGTGATAAGATTGTTCGCATCAACCCAGCATACAAGCACTCCAAAACAACGTGACAAGGCCATAGAATGCCACCTTCTGATCCATCAATTATTTCTGATTGGGGCAGAGAAAAGCTTGTTACTTTCAATGCCTCCAAGATCAAAATTCCTCCCTCTATCTCTCCATCACAATCTTCCACAACGCTATCATATATTCTTCAACAATACACAAAGCAAACCCTTCATCTTCTCTCAATTGTCTAGGTGTATCTTTTTCATCCGACCTATCTTGGCAAGATCATATTTCCACTCTTGCTAATAACAGCTTCCCAAAAGTAAGGTGTGTTCAACCATCTCCATGGGTCTTCACCCCTGCACAGCTTTTTGCTCTGTATCAGGGAACAGTGCATCCCTGTATTGTATACTTTTTCGCATATACGCACCCGATCTTCCCAGCCGGCGGCGCTTGTGGCACTTTGGCGCTGCCGACTGGGAGGCTCTTGGCAAAACTTCTTTGGTTTCCCATGGCCTTTGCTTCTGTGGCCGGGGACCCTCGGAGAGTGCTGAACGCATTACTGAGGTAATCCTTTCGGGCAGGGGAAGCGTACATTCTATTTTCTTTCTCTCCCCAGGTAGATAGATGAAGAAATTGGGGTTTGGAAGTATTAAAAGTAACAAAATTATCCATGCCCCCACCGGAGATAGTTGATAGATCAGAAACAACACGTGCTGTGGCCTAATCACGTGAGTACTGGAGGGCCTGCATGCTGGGTCGTGTGGGGAATTGTGTACAAAGGAGTACAAAAGAAAACAAGCAACAACAGATCTATTGATCCTTTTGGCTGCTTGTAGCTAAACTACCTAACATTTGTGAGAAAAAGATAACGAAAGCTCAACAAAAAGTACTGCTATTCGTTTGTAAACACAGTTAATCGTGGATTAAGAGCGAGATATTTATCGAGGCAGGCGTATTTTGAAAGTTTCAACAGTACTACATTCAATTACATGACTGGCTAGTCCATTCCATAGGTTACTACTCGATTGAAAAGAAATGCTTTGCCTCATGTGAGTTAAAGTGCTTTCCGATTATCTTGCAACCATTTCCTCTAGTGTATTCGAACGATCAATTGTAAAATATTTGTTGACATCCATATTGTCAAAACATTTAATAATTTTAAACACTTGAATTAGGTCCCCCCTCAGCCTGCGCTTTGTTAAACTAAACAGTTTAACTCTTTTAGACGCTCTTCATATGACTTTTTCTCAGTCTAGGGAAAAATGTTGTCGCTCTCCCCTGTATTCTCTTCAGTTTATCTATTTCCTTCGTTTTTATTTCTTTGTGAGTGAGAGAGACAAACGGCAGAACTACCTGTAGCGAGTGCCTCCTCCAGAGTTGAAAGAGTGACAGGGCCAAAATCAAGGGACGTTCGAGTCAAAATGCCTGGATACACAGAGTTTGAAGCAATCTATATCATAGAAGAGGGAAAGACTGATTCTGGGAGAGAGTTCCAGAGCTTTACAAACGATATAGCAGTACTTTTTGTTGAGCTTTCGTTATCTTTTTCTCAACAATGTTAGGTAGTTTAGCTACAAGCAGCCAAAAAAAGGATCAATAGATCTGTTGTTGCTTGTTTTTATTGTACTCCTTTGTACACAATTCCACAACGACCTAGCATGCAGGCCCTCCAGTACTCACGTGATTAGGCCACAGCACGTGTTGTTTACTGATCTATCAACTATCTCCGGTGGGGGCATGGATAATCTTGTTACTTTTATACTTCCAAACCCCAAATTTGTCTACCACTACTACAAAGGAGTACAAAGGAGTACAAAGGAAATCAAGCAACAACAGGTCTAGTGACCCTTCTAGGCTGCTTGTCCTCCAAACACTGAGGATCAAGTGTCCAAACAGTGGTTTAGAGTGGGTAAGGGAACATTGAAGGGAACTAATGCCGTGGCAGGATTGGGAAGTTAGTAGGGGACAGAGGGGTTAGTAACTGAGGGGAGGATAAAATAAAGTTATTCATTTACAAACGCAGTCAGTCGCGGGTTTGATGCGAGATATTTGTCTAGGCGAAGTTTAATGAATCAACGGTGCTGCAGTCTATAACATCTCGGGGAAGCCCATTCCATAAGTTGACAACTCGATTGAAGAAGACATTTTAGCTTTGTGTGAGTTAAAAGATTTACCGATAATTTTGCACCTGTTTCCCCGCGTGTAATTAGATTGGTCGATAGTGAAGTACTTACTACAGTTCATATTGTCGATGCCTTTGATGATTTTGAACACTTGAATTAAGTCGCCTCTTAATCTGAGCTGGGTTAAAGGAAATAGATTTAATTCTCTAAGACGCTCCTCGTATGGTTTGTTCTTTAGGCTAGGTATAATTTTGGTAACTCTAACGTTGAACTCGTTCTACCTTGTCTATATCTTTTTGGTAATAAGGGCACCAGGATTGAACGCAGTGTTCCAGAAGAGGGCGGACTAAGGAATTGTAAAAGGGTTAGGATAACGTCTTTGGATTTATGCTCCAATGACCTGCCTATAAAGCCAATTATTTTGTTGCCTTCTTAATTAACAACTTCTGAACATTGTTGACTCGTTTTTAGGTTACTCGATATTGTTACTCCCAGATCGGTTTCTCTGTTTACATTCTTAAGCTGAGTGCCATTCATCAAAAAGTTTGCTTTCTCCTTTGGTTATCCGATATGTAGTACTTTACATTTATCCGCATTGAAACTCATTTGCCAAATTTGGGCCCAACATGACAACTTATCTAGATTGTGTTGCATATCGTCAACTTGTTCTTTTGAGAGTACGCTATTTTGCAATTTTTGTATCGTCAGCAAATTTTGAGATTGTACAGGTGAGACCCTATCTATGTCATTGATGTAAATTGGAAAGAGAATTGGTCCTAGTACCGATCCCTGGGGTACCCCCGCTACTTACATTGTTCATTTAGATGCTTACCGTTTATGACTACTCTTTGCTTTCTGTCACTGAGCAATTTTCTATCCATTTCAACACACCGTCTTGTATTCCATGCGCTTTTAGTTTTAGCAGTAAACGTTTGTGGGGAACTTTGTCAAACGCCTTTTGAAAATCAAGGTATATATTATCTACAGCTTTACTCTCATCGTAGAGGTTGAGGATATCGTGGAAGAAGTCTAAGAGGTTTGTTAAACAGGAACGTTTTTTACGAATGCCGTGTTGAGTATCTTTAGGTATGTTATTTTCCTCTAAGTGATTTACGAGTCTGTCTCTTATGAGTGTTTCTAGAATTTTACATACAACTGAGGTTAAGCTAATTGGACGATAGTTACGGGGTAGGGATTTGCTGCCTTTTTTGAATATCGGTGTTACGTTGGCTAGCTTCCACTGATCAGGCATAGTTCCAGACTGCAAGGATTTATTGAATAGTAATGTCAGTGTTTTAGAGAGCTCATCCTTAGCTTCCTTTAGGACTCTAGGTGAGATTGTATTAGGTCCAGGCGTTTTATTTACCTTGAGTTTATCTAAACAATTCATACTTCTCTCTGTAACGATGATATTGCTTAAACATCTGAATTATCAATCTGAATCGGCGATGGTGTAGGGATATCACTGAGGTCTTCCGTTGTAAAAATTTATGCAAGAAGGTATTAAGGGGAATTTCCACTTGACGGATTTTTTTTCTTGACCCCTTTCTCCTCATGTTTAACCCCATTGCTTTTGATATTATAAAACGTTCGCCCCATTAGTTTAGCGATTTTAAGAACTTTCACCCCATATTAAGACCTTTCGTGCCATTCAGGTGTCGATTTTATCCTGGCGAGCGATAGCGAGCCTGTAATTTAAGAGGAACCGGCCTTTGGCCGGGACATTTTTCTACCGAAAAATGTACAAATTTATCTTGAAAGGGACTCAAGGGGGTGTAATTTTAAGCTTGGTGGTGGTATAGGGAACAAACTAAATACCTCCCCTTAAGGGCATTACTCATTTGTACTTCGTCTTTGGTGTATTCTCCATTTTCATCGACTAACTCGACTAACGGTCCAACAGTTGAAGTAACTATTTTTTTCTTTCTGACATAACTATAGAATTCTTTCGGGTTTGTTTTACTTTGATTCACAACATGTAACTCCAGGGTATAATACTACAGGGTATAATGTATAACTACATTAATCATTTTTCTTCAGAGCCTCGCCCAGAATTGAATGAGTGACAGGGCCAAAATCAAGGGACGTTCGAGCCAAAATGCCTGGACACACGGAGTTTGAAGCAATTTAAGTCATAGGAAGAGGGATAGACTGATTCTGGGAGAGAGTTATAGAGCTCACCTGTTGAATAGAAGAAAGTCTGAGAGTTATTTTTCACTCTTACGTTGGAGAGTTGCACAGAGTAGGAGTGGGATTGTGTTGCAAGATGGGTACCACATGCCCTATGTAGAGGAGGTAGTATACACTGGGAGAGCTCTGAGGAACACTGATTATTATAGTAGCGATATAATAGCAAGAGAGATGCAACATTGCAGCGGAGAGAGAGAGATTGCAGAGAGTTGGTGAGTGGACGGGGGTTAATGATACGAAAGGCCTTCCTTTCTACTTTGTCTAGGAGTGCGGTGTGAGAGGATCCTCTCCACACATGTGAACAATACTCAATACAAGGATGTATGCCTAGTGCAATAAAAAAGTCACCGAAGTCCCGAAAGGAGGATGACCAAGAGTTAGTAAGATATGAAAGAAGATCACCTGTAGAGCAACCCTTATTAACCCCTCTAATCCCAGAGACCGACTATAGTCGTCAGTAGATAAGTAACTCCCCAGTCCCAGCGACGGATATAGTCGTCAGTAATGTACTTTCCTTGTAACTGCCTGTACAAGGCTATACCAGTTACCACGACCGTTTAAGCACTGTTCCCTGTATGGCAACACTTCTTAGCTTATATGAGACCCACTGAAGGTGGGAGGGCCAATGTTGCCTCATCACTGGAGGTGGAAAGGTGGTCTCTCCTGCCATTTTGGTCACATTGCTTGGGAGTGCTGGGGACTTTTATTACTGTATCCTACGGTACAGTACGGGTTAAGGAAGCCATACTGGCGATCTGAGAGTAGGTTATGAGAAGAGAAATTTGGAAGCAAGAATAGTTTCAAAAACTTTATAGAGATACAAGAGATGAGAGCAATTGGACGATAGTTGGAGGGTTGAGAGCGATCACCCTTCTTTGGGACAGGTTGAATGAGAGCAAACTTCCAGCAAGAAGGGAAGACGTTAGAGGAGAGACAGAGACGAAAGAGTTTGCCTAGGCAGGGAGTCAGCACGGAAGCACAGTTTTTGAGTACAACAGGAAGAACACTGTCCGGACCATACGTCTTCTTAGTATTTAGCCCAGAGAGGGTTGAAAGTGCATCTTTAGAAGGGATTAGGATATTAGGCATAAGTAGGAGAGAGGGGGGTGGAAAGGGAGGAATAGCACCGGAATCATCCAAGGTAGAGTTTCTAGCAAAAGTTTGAGTGAAGAGCTCAGCTTTGTCAGAGGAAGAAGTGATGGTTATGCCATCAGATTGGAAAAGGGGAGGGAAAGACGAGGAAGAAAGAAAGAAAAACAAAATATATATATATATATACCGGTATATATATATATATATGATAAATTTAGTTTTTAATATTAGGAGGAACTAGTTGTCGATTATATACTGGTTCAAAAGGACCTCGGACAAGCAAAGTTGTAAAATATAATTAATGTATAACTTTAACTCCACAACCCTATCGAAACTTAATAGAATAATCTAAATGTAATCAGATTTTAATAACAAACTGTGACATGGTAGAATTACCTGTTCCATTAAAAACAACTCTTACATTTACAACATGCAACAATTGAATATCAACGGTACTTTAAGACTATATTGAATCTGAGTGAAAAGTACAGTAATTTGTAAAGGAAGATAATGTGTTTGAGTTTAATTATACTGATGGAAACGTGGGAAAATTAATAATGGCATCTGTACTTGCGTATGTTTTTGAGGGAAGACAATTCGACAATACTTGAAATATCAAATGGTGGTACCAGTATAATTACTCTGCATCTTATATAATGCAGACGATGCCATACTATCTCAATATTAAGATTCCGACTTAGCTTGATTATTAGGAAAAGAAGAAAAATGGAATGATCACAAATTGTACAATTCAGGAGAATGGAAAAGTAATTACATTAATACATGTAAATGCTCCACTCAGTATATGATGACGACTTTGTTCACTTTGTTCTGGTAAACATTAAGCGATTTTGCCTTGAATTGGAAGGGTATCCAGGATTAAGAATGGTAATATCTATCTAAATCGACCCTTCAATTCCTATAGGTACTTCCTAATGAATATAAATCGTATACTGATAGCCAAAAGAAAAGGAAAAAAGCGTCATCAAAATCAAACGGCATTAATATTCATACAAAAAGAACAATTGCAGGAGGTACTAAAAACAGAGTCGTCCATTGGAGAATTGCTGTCAGGAGTGATGAAAGCATTCACCAAGAGTAGAAAATTATTCATGAAATCAGTGACATTAGCATGAGCGGGTGGTGGCGCTAACATTGTTGTAGGTGTAAAGACAATTGTTGCAGTACAGTTATGGACAATCAAAATATACAGCATAAATGTTGGCTTTCTTAAAAATTGCATACAGTGTTCTATTAATATTTCTGGTATAAAAGAAGGCATGTGAAGTAATATGGCGAGGTAAGTGTGTTTATATGATAATGCTATACGATCAGAAAATATGTCACCAGACTGGTCATCTACTATATAAAGGGCACTTTCCGTAAGAATTGTATCTGTTTGTTCACGAACTACACTATCAGTTTTCAAGATGTAGAGCCCTTACTTAGCATGCATACTAAGGGGTGCCAGAATAGGTCTTAAGCAGGAGGGGGGGGGGGGGGGTTGATTTCCTCTCGGGTAGCGCCAGGTACCTCAGCTAATAGTATAAAAAGGGCCAGTTGTATGTTGTGTAAAGGTTCCATGTAGGTTGTAGATAAAGGGTACATCACACAGTCAAGAGTGCAAGCTAGTGGGAGTCTAACAGGAGTCACTAGGAGCCGCTAGAATCACTAGGAGCCATCGATTTTCACTGCGAGCGAGTGGGAGTCTAACAGAAGTCGCTAAAGTCACTAGGAGTCATCGATTTTCACCGCGAATAGGCCCGCGAGTCCGAATTGTCCCCTACTCTTAGTGACTCTAGCTCGCACTCCTGACTGTGTGATGTACTCTTTAGTGAAACTGGCACTACCCTCGAGCGTCTGGTTTCCAATAAGTTGTGTAGATAAGTCTGGTTACCAATAGATTGTGTAAGTTATATGTAGGACACTGAATACCATATGGGATAGATCTCCAATTGTATTAATTCTTATATTTATTCAGGTTCTATTTTTTCTCTTGAATGTAATGTCAATAGGTATTGTCTATGAATATGTCACCAAGGATCGTAGTTGGCGGAGAAACAGGGTTTGCTTCTTTTACTGTGTGAATTTATGGCTGAGGATCTCCCTTTCTCTATCAAATCTACAGTATTATATCCTCATATCTCAACTCACAAATGACTTAGAACCATTTAGGTATAAGGTGTTACGACTGGGGTTCAAATATATCAGGGCTCTTATTCATTGGACTAGTAATGGCATAAATGTTACAACGGAAAGCGCTAGCTCCAACCTCTGATGTATATCCCCAGTGAACAAAGAACACAAATACTCTACAGAGTTCTATATGCAATAATAGGCTATCAAACTCTCAATAAATGTGCGTCTACTCTAGGCTTAATGTTATGTGAAAACAGCCTATTACTACCTATAACCGAAGGTGCTTGGTTATGGTATGCAAAGTAAGGTGGTAAGAGAAGTTACAGCTTACGTTACTTTAATCAATAAATGTCAGGCACTCATGCATGAAAGAAAGTGCACTAAAGTCCTTCAACACTAACAAGGAATCTTCTTTAAATGTTAGATGCTATAAAGATGCTCGTATCGGAAATGGAACCCAAAAAGGCAGGCAGCGGAACAATGCTCGTGCAGGCTATGCACACAAAAAGGCAGAATATATAATGCCGTCGGAGCCAAGAATATCCTAAACACTACAACACTAATAATAATCGCCACGACAATGCAGTATTCCTATCAACAAAAAGAGCCTAAGTCGTTTGTGTCTCAATACATCAAACTAGGCTGCGAAATGCTTGTGTAATCATAAATGGGTATGCATAAAAAGAGTAATTAGGTTAATATACTTAATGTCTACTGTGACTGATAAAGTCTAGCTAGAGTCAATGATACGAGATACTGGTGCACATGGCATGCTGCATAGCCTAGTGCAAATCTCAAGTCTGTGCGTCAAATATTACGTTAAAATGAAGGGTAGCTCTCTTGAGAAACCTTAATACCGAAGTATTAAGCGTTCTCCTGGCGTACCTCAAAGACAAACAATCGAGACTAGAACAGTGCAGAATGGTATAGGCAAAAAACCCTCATTCGTGCATGCTCTACCCTCAATGGCACACAGACTAGAATTTACTCAATCAACTCCAGTTCTCAGGTATGTCGTGCCGCTTTTAACTGAAGCCAGCACTCATAGGAAACAATACCTATAATATCAGACTCCTAGTCTAGCATTATCTAATCCAGCAGAACACTAATAACTAAAGGAAGCAGTACTAAACAATATAAATGCCAACCAATGCTTCGTGATCCACTTATCTTAACAACTAACATACATAGGCTATATCAGACCTTAACACACAATACAACTGGCCAGCATGAAGCTGATTTTGCAGAGTTAACCAGAGGGGGTATAATATTAATAAAAGGTGGTGAAAGATATGGAAAATGAGAGAGATAGGCAGAGGAAAAGATTCTCAGGTACGGAGCGGGGACAGATAGCAAGGGAAAAAAGATGGGTGTGTTCTAGAAACCAGATCTAAGGGAGAGAGTGGCGAGGAACTGTATATATACTCGCACTAGCTCGAGCCGCATGGGAAAAAAGCGGTTACAAGTCATCTAACCACTAGCAAAGCTTGCAGCATGGTAAGGGCCTCTCTCCACCAACCCCCGCGAGGCAGCCAGCCGTGACGTCATCGAGCGGGACAAAAAACACTGCGCGCCCCCTCTCACTCTGTTCTACTCTCTGTCTCTCTCCCAGATCCCATCATTACTAGTTAATGATAAAACATATACTTTACAATTAAATATATAAAGCCTTGACATGGGCGAAAACAAAGAGCCTTTCTGGACTGCCCATGACACGAGCTTTCATATGAAATAAAGCACACTCTAATACATAAACTGTAGCCCCATCCACTGCCCTGGTGATCCTAGTGAGTCACTGTAGGACAAGCCATGCAGTTCTAACGGAGTGGTCAACGTCACAAAGGTTACAAACTACACTAGCCTTGTAAGGGTCTAGGTACAGTGGGCTAGTACAAAATAAATGCCTCTTCAATAACAATCCACCAATCCTAGGACTGATCTGATTTTAGGGGTGTATCAAAGTTTTCATTACTTCAACCCTTTTACCTTAGTGATAGAACAGCGTGGCCAACTATCATATCTTCCTTTCTGATCACGTTATGCTAAATAAGAGATTTAACAGAGTGTTTGCAAGCTGCTGATGTGCTCAGCATACATCAAATAGATTAAAGCAATATGGATACCATTACAGTATGTTGAGTAGGGATGTATTGGAATATGTAATTATAAGATTATAATATAATAACTACCATGATTATTATAAGTTGTAAAGTATATGTATAGCATTTATAAGTAAATGTATATGTATGATTCATATAAATATATATATAGAGGCATTAACTCTAAAATAATTAGTATTCATATATTTGTTTTCTTTCTACGTTCGAGCCAAAATGCCTGGACACACAGAGTTTGAAGCAATTTAAGTAATAGGAAGAGGGAAATACTGATTCTGGGAGAGAGTTCCATAGCTCAGCTTTTGAATAGAAGAAAGTCTGAGAGTAAAGTTTCACTCTTGAGCTAGAGAGTTGCACAGAGTAGGGGTGAGATTGTGTTGCAAGACGAGTATTACGTGCCCTACGTAGAGGAGGTGGTATACACTGGGAGAGCTCTGAGGAACACTGATTATTTTAATAGCGATAGAATAGCGAGAGATGCAAAATTGCGGCGGAGAGAGAGAGAGATTGTAGAGAGTTGGTGAGTGGATGGGAGTTAATGATACGAAAGGCCTTTCTTTCTACTTTGTCTAGTAGTGCGGTGTGAGAGGATCCTTCCCACACATGTGAACAATACTCAATACAAGGAAGTACCATGCCCCTGTACAGAGCAAAAAGCTGTGCAGGGGTAAAGAACCCCTTAAGGCGGTTGAGCACACCCAGCTTCTGGGAGGCTGCCTTAGCAAGACTGGTAATATGGTCCTTCCAAGTGAGAGCAGAAGAAAAAGAGACACCAATAATACTGAGAGAAGATGAAGGATTGATTTTTGTATTGTTGAAGAATAAGGGATAGTCCGCTGGGAGTTACGGACGGGTAGATAGATGGAGAAATTGGGTTTTGGAAGCATTAAAGGCAACAAGGTTTACTCTGCCCCAATTGAAAATAGTAGTTATATCAGAAGAGAAGACAAGTGTTCTATGGCTTCATTACGTTTGCCTTTGAGGGATTGCTGGCTGGGGCGTTCTGAAAAACTAATTGAGTAGTGTAAGGTAGAGTCGTTTACTTATGAATGGATGGGACTGCAGATACAGTTGAGAATATAATTTATGAAAATTAGAAAGAGAATGGGAGATAGGACAGAGCTCTGAGGAACACCAGAGTTAATAAGATGAGGAGGTGAGCGATGGCCGTCCAGAACAGCAGCTATGGAACGGCCAGAAAGGAAATTAGAAACAAAGGCACAGATGGAGTGGTAGAAACCGATGGAGGGGTAGTTTAGAAATTAAAGATTTGTGCCAGACTCTATCGAAGGCCTTCGGTATATATGTCTAGTGCAATAGAAAAGGTATCACCGAAGGCCCAAAAGGAGGATGACCAGGAGTTAGTAAGATATGAAAGAAGATCACCAGTAGAGCGACCCTTAAGCCATACTGGCGATCTGGGAGTAGATTATGAGAAAAGAAATGCTTAAGAAATTTGGAAGCAAGAATAGTTTTAAACACTTTAGACACAAAAGATATGAGAGCAATTGGACGATAGTTGGAGGGTTGAGAGCGGTCACCCTTCTTTGGGACAGGTTGACTGAGAGCAAACTTCCAGCATGAAGGTAAGACGTTAGAGGAGAGACAGAGACGAAAGAGTTTGCCTAGGCAGGGATTCAGCACGGTAGCACAGTTTTTTAGTACAATAGGAGGAACACCATGCTGACCGTACGCCTTCTTAGTATTAAGCCCAGAGAGGGTAGAAAGTACATCTTTAGAAGAGATTAGTATATTAGGCATTAGAAGGGGAAAGGAGGGTGGAGAGGGAGGAATAGCACCGGAATCATCCAAGGTGGAGTTTCTAGCAAAAGTTTGAGTGAAGAGTTCAGGTGTGTCAGAGGAAGAAGTGATGGTTGTGCCATCAGAGTGGAAAAGGGGAGGGAAAGACGAGGAAGAAAAGTTGTTGGAAAGGTTTTTGACTAGATGCCAGAAAGCTTGGGAAGAGCTAGAGTTGGATAGTTCAGTGCATTTATTATTGATAAAAGGGTACTTGGCAAGCCGGAGAGCAGATTTGGTTTGATTCAGGGCAGAAACATAGGAAGAATGAGATTCTTGAGTTTTAAGGCATAAATTCTGTTTGAATGCTTCCTCCTTGTATATATATTTTCTTTAATACATACGAGGTTGAAAGAAATGGCAATTTCTGCGTTGGAAATTTTATTATTCAAAGTTTCCAGGTCTCTGATGAGTTTTCGCTGGGTGGCAGGAAGTAGATGAATGAGATGAGCAAAATTCATGGTGGTACAGGGTTACATAAATGTACATGATGATACAGGATATACGACGCGCGTTTCACTGGTCAACCAGCATTATCAAGTAAGGGTAGAATGATATAAAAGGTAAACAGGAAGGGTATATATAGAGGGTGGAGGATCAGAGGAGGCGAAAATCAGGGGGCAAAAGTCTCCTATTGGTGGAGGGGTATTCTAGGAGTGCAAAAGGGGGAACCGCTTCACGCAGGCGCACTCGATGCGGGATGGTGTTGGTCGGGTGGCGGGGTCAAAGCTGATTGGCTGCGTGTCGAGGGGCGTGGCCTAAGTTGTATGGTCCGTGTGGCGCTGGCAGAAGACGAAGCTGAAGGAGGTAGCGCGGGGGGCTGCGTCAAGGGCACCGGGGGGCGAGGAGGGGCGTTAGGTCCTGTAGGGTAGTGCCTTTTGGCAGAAGGAAGGATCTGAAGGTCTAGAGTTTGGTTGTTGATGTTAGGATGTAAGGCTTGGATATATAACGCTTCGAGTATAGGTAATCTCCTTGGGTCACTTTCTTTATCGAGTATGGTGGTGTGTTTCTCTAACTCGTTGCATGTGAGGTGGGGGTGGTTGGGGGTGAGATAGTGGTCTTTGATGGCTCCAGCCTGAAGGTGAAGAGTTAACCGACGTGAAAGACGAGTCTGCGTCATGCCAATATAGGAATGAGGTCCACAGTCCTCATAATTACAGGTATGTTGGTAAACGACGTGATCGTCGGTCATCGGGCTCTTTATCTTGGTGGAAGCTGGTTTGTTGCGGAGAACGAGGTTGTGGGTCTTGGGGGATTTGTAATAAATTATTAATTTGATTTTGTTTTCCGGGTTGGTTGGGTGGACATGCTTGGAGATTATTTCTTTTAAGACGGCCTCGTCATTTTTGTGTTCAGAGGACATGTAATTGCGGTAGAAGATCTTAATTTCATTGGGGGGGTCAATGTTGGGAGGGCTTTGGGTGTACCATTTTTCAAGATGGTGGTTGATGGTGCTGGAGATGTCGGAGTTGGAGTATCCATTATTTACTAAAACTTGGGATAGTCTTTCTAGTTCCTGGTGGGTGTCGGCCCAGGTAGAGCAGTGCGTGAGGGCTCTCCTTACATAGGCGGAGATGGAGGATAGAAGATAACGGCGGGGGCATTCACTATCGCCGTTGAGGCATTGTCCTGTGTTAGTTGGTTTAGTGTAGACGGTGGTTTTGAACCCATGGTCGTTCAGAGCTACGAGAATGTCGAGGAAGGGAGTTGTCCATTGTTAGATTTTTCAAAGGTGAAGTTAAGTCCGGAGGAGGTCATGAAGCGACGCTGGAGTTCCTGGAGGTCCTTGATTTGCACGAAGATGTCATCCACGTATCTACGTGCCCAGCCAATACAACCTTAACTCAGCCCACGATTTCTTGGAAATTTTACGAGACGCCCTCCGGAACAACAACCACACAATCGCCTCCCTCGACGTAGAAAGCCTGTTCACCAACGTGCCAGTGGATAGGACCATTGACATGATTCTACGTCGAATTTACCATTGCCCTGATACACCAACACTGGACATCTCGGAGAAGGCCCTGAAAACACTACTGGAGCTGTGTACCAAGGAGGCCCCCTTCCTTTGCCCCCGGGGCAACATGTACAAGCAGATAGACGGTGTGGCGATGGGCAGCCTCCTAGGAGTTCTTTTTGCGAACTTTTTCATGGGTACCATCGAGGAAGAGCTCCTAGCTGCCCAACGACCCGCCGTCTACTGTAGATACGTGGATGACATCTTCGTGCAAATCAAGGACCTCCACGAACTACAGGAACTCCAGCGTCGCTTCATGACCTCCTCCGGACTTAACTTCACCTTTGAAAAATCTAACAATGGATAACTCCCCTTCCTCGACATCCTCGTAGCTCTGAACGACCATGGGTTCAAAACCACCGTCTACACTAAACCAACTAACACAGGACAATGCCTCAACGGCGATAGTGAATGCCCCGCCGTTATCTTCTATCCTCCATCTCCGCCTATGTAAGGAGAGCCCTCACGCACTGCTCTACCTGGGCCGACACCCACCAGGAACTAGAAAGACTATCCCAAGTTTTAGTGAATAATGGATACTCCAACTCCGACATCTCCAGCACCATCAACCACCATCTTGAAAAATGGTACACCCAAATTGGACCCCCCCAATGAAATTAAGATCTTCTACCGCAATTACATGTCCTCTGAACACAAAAATGACGAGGCCGTCTTAAAAGAAATAATCTCCAAGCATGTCCACCCAACCAACCCGGAAAACAAAATCAAATTAATAATTTATTACAAATCCCCCAAGACCTCCAACCTCGTTCTCCGCAACAAACCAGCTTCCACCAAGATAAAGAGCCCGATGACCGACGATCACGTCATTTACCAACATACCTAC
>JBAKBP010036726.1:0-18098 GCA_037953745.1 Lithodes maja | reverse complement strand
AGAAGTCAGAAATAAGTCAAGTATGTTGGGCCGGTATAGACTGTCCTGTCACAGTAAGTCCATACTCTGTATAGTCTATGGGCGAGGGGGAAACTAGGTACCTTCAGAGAGGGCAATTATCATCTACAAATAGTTTTCGTATTGTTGTGGAAATATTTTATCGATATGATATCCTTTGACAAGAATTCCCATGTAAGTTGATAGCTGTTTATTAGACAACATGCTTAATATCTGACCTATTTGGATGGCACCAATTCGTGTGAATTGTGGATGTGGCCCATCCACTATTATTATGTCGCACATTCAGAACAACTAGGTGTTATAATGTCTGTAGTTATCAGATACTACTTTATACAAATCACAAACGAAAGCTTTGGATTATCTCATTAAGTGATTTTATTGACAAACTGTTTCACCTTAATAAAGTTACATATGCCTACAACATTGAGAAGGGAGCGAGGTTACCAATGGGTACAGTTGTATCTTGTTTATCTTATGGTCAAGGTTCCTATTCATATGCAACCATAATGACAACCTTCTACAATGGAGTTACATAGAATTACATATATACATAAACCACACACACCATTTAATCATAACGAAGTAATCCGACCTTAATCATTCCTGGTACATGTTTCTTTCCCATTTGATGTAACAGTGGAAGAAAAGGACAGCAAAGCAAAATGCTCTCTCCCCACCCTCCGGCAAATGCTGAACTGTAAACTAGTTAGAAGAATACCCTTGCATGACTAAAAAAATGCACGAAGGAAACTTTATAGAAAAGAAAGAAACTAGCATGAAGATTATTATCTACTGTATAGGCATGCAACCCGCCACCATTCTATTAGGAACACATTATAAATTATGCTTTCATTATTTTCATTGGAGGTGTTTGGTGTTGGGGTGAAATTAATAAAATATAGATAAATATTATATTAATGTATGTTTGTCTTCTACAATATTATATTAATGTATGTTTGTCTTCTACAATATTATATTAATGTATGTTTGTCTTCTACAATATTATATTAATGTATGTTTGTCTTCTACAATATTATATTAATGTATGTTTGTCTTCTACAATATTATATTAATGTATGTTTGTCTTCTACAATATTATATTAATGTATGTTTGTCTTCTACAATATTATATTAATGTACGTTTGTCTTCTACAATATTATATTAATGTATGTTTGTCTTCTACAATATTATATTAATGTATGTTTGTCTTCTACAATATTATATTAATGTATGTTTGTCTTGTACAATATTATATTAATGTATGTTTGTCTTCTACAATATTATATTAATGTACGTTTGTCTTCTACAATATTATATTAATGTATGTTTGTCTTTACAATATTATATTAATGTATGTTTGTCTTCTACAATATTATATTAATGTATGTTTGTCTTCTACAATATTATATTAATGTATGTTTGTCTTCTACAATATTATATTAATGTATGTTTGTCTTCTACAATATTATATTAATGTATGTTTGTCTTCTACAATATTATATTAATGTATGTTTGTCTTCTACAATATTATATTAATGTATGTTTGTCTTCTACAATATTATATTAATGTATGTTTGTCTTCTACAATATTATATTAATGTATGTTTGTCTTCTACAATATTATATTAATGTATGTTTGTCTTCTACAATATTATATTAATGTATGTTTGTCTTCTACAATATTATATTAATGTATGTTTGTCTTCTACAATATTATATTAATGTATGTTTGTCTTCTACAATATTATATTAATGTATGTTTGTCTTCTACAATATTATATTAATGTATGTTTGTCTTCTACAATATTATATTAATGTATGTTTGTCTTCTACAATATTATATTAATGTATGTTTGTCTTCTACAATATTATATTAATGTATGTTTGTCTTCTACAATATTATATTAATGTATGTTTGTCTTCTACAATATTATATTAATGTATGTTTGTCTTCTACAATATTATATTAATGTATGTTTGTCTTCTACAATATTATATTAATGTATGTTTGTCTTCTACAATATTATATTAATGTATGTTTGTCTTCTACAATATTATATTAATGTATGTTTGTCTTCTACAATATTATATTAATGTATGTTTGTCTTCTACAATATTATATTAATGTATGTTTGTCTTCTACAATATTATATTAATGTATGTTTGTCTTCTACAATATTATATTAATGTATGTTTGTCTTCTACAATATTATATTAATGTATGTTTGTCTTCTACAATATTATATTAATGTATGTTTGTCTTCTACAATATTATATTAATGTATGTTTGTCTTCTACAATATTATATTAATGTATGTTTGTCTTCTACAATATTATATTAATGTATGTTTGTCTTCTACAATATTATATTAATGTATGTTTGTCTTCTACAATATTATATTAATGTATGTTTGTCTTCTACAATATTATATTAATGTATGTTTGTCTTCTACAATATTATATTAATGTATGTTTGTCTTCTACAATATTATATTAATGTATGTTTGCCTTCTACAATATTATATTAATGTATGTTTGTCTTCTACAATATTATATTAATGTATGTTTGTCTTCTACAATATTATATTAATGTATGTTTGTCTTCTACAATATTATATTAATGTATGTTTGTCTTCTACAATATTATATTAATGTATGTTTGTCTTCTACAATATTATATTAATGTATGTTTGTCTTCTACAATATTATATTAATGTATGTTTGTCTTCTACAATATTATATTAATGTATGTTTGTCTTCTACAATATTATATTAATGTATGTTTGTCTTCTACAATATTATATTAATGTATGTTTGTCTTCAACAATATTATATTAATGTATGTTTGTCTTCTACAATATTATATTAATGTATGTTTGTCTTCTACAATATTATATTAATGTATGTTTGTCTTCTACAATATTATATTAATGTATGTTTGTCTTCTACAATATTATATTAATGTATGTTTGTCTTCTACAATATTATATTAATGTATGTTTGTCTTCTACAATATTATATTAATGTATGTTTGTCTTCTACAATATTATATTAATGTATGTTTGTCTTCTACAATATTATATTAATGTATGTTTGTCTTCTACAATACACTTATAGTTACGAGATGCTTATATAATCTATACATAAATATGTCAATGGTGACCCATTTAATGACTGTTTCAGGAAGCCTGTTCCATTTGTCTATAAAGTTATTAGTAAAATAGTGCTTGGTATTGTCTGATTTACTCTGTGACCCCTTAACCCCTTCAGCACGATGACGCACTTTTAAATTTGGTTCTGACAACAGTTAAGGGAGGATGGGTCGTATTTATTTGCTCATTTATGTATCGTTTAAATCTTTGTTTAGTGTCCTCCCTAGACCTTCACCAAGCTTAAAAAACAGTCCCCAAGACCCTCCTGCAAAACGAATTTGTACAATTTTCACGAGAAAAATGTCCCGGCCAAAAGCCGATTTCTCATAAATTACAGGCTTGGTATCGCTCGCCAAGAAAAAATCGACACCTAAATCACACGAAAGTGTAAGGAGTAGTTTGTTGGTAGGTGTCCGTGAGTATGTTGGTGTGTGAGAGAGGAGGGTTCTGGAGTCAGGAGCCGGGTCAGGGTCAGGGTCAAGGGTCAGACCACTCCACCTACCTGGTATGAAGGGCTACCTGTAGTCTCTCTCATTCTGTCTGTATAACCATCCCTCCCCCTCCTTGCTTCACCCCAGTCTCTCTCATTCTATCTGTATAACCATCCCTCCCCCTCCTTCCTTCACCCCAGTCTCTCTCATTATATCTGTATAACCATCCCTCCCCCTCCTTGCTTCACCCCAGTCTCTCTCATTCTGTCTGTATAACCATCCCTCCCCCTCCTTGCTTCACCCCAGTCTCTCTCATTCTGTCTGTATAACCATCCCTCCCCCTCCTTGCTTCACCCCAGTCTCTCTCATTCTGTCTGTATAACCATCCCTCCCCCTCCTTGCTTCACCCCAGTCTCTCTCATTCTGTCTGTATAACCATCCCTCCCCCTCCTTGCTTCACCCCAGTCTCTCTCATTCTGTCTGTATAACCATCCCTCCCCCTCCTTGCTTCACCCCAGTCTCTCTCATTCTATCTGTATAACCATCCCTCCCCCTCCTTGCTTCACCCCAGTCTCTCTCATTCTGTCTGTATAACCATCCCTCCCCCTCCTTGCTTCACCCCAGTCTCTCTCATTCTGTCTGTATAACCATCCCTCCCCCTCCTTGCTTCACCCCAGTCTCTCTCATTCTATCTGTATAACCATCCCTCCCCCTCCTTGCTTCACCCCAGTCTCTCTCATTCTATCTGTATAACCATCCCTCCCCCTCCTTGCTTCACCCCAGTCTCTCTCATTCTGTCTGTATAACCATCCCTCCCCCTCCTTGCTTCACCCAGTCTCTCTCATTCTATCTGTATAACCATCCCTCCCCCTCCTTGCTTCACCCCAGTCTCTCTCATTCTATCTGTATAACCATCCCTCCCCCTCCTTGCTTCACCCCAGTCTCTCTCATTCTATCTGTATAACCATCCCTCCCCCCTCCTTGCTTCACCCCAGTCTCTCTCATTCTGTCTGTATAACCATCCCTCCCCCTCCTTGCTTCACCCCAGTCTCTCTCATTCTGTCTCCCCACCTAATCCCCCTATCCAACCCCTGCTTCACCCCATTAGCTTCAAATGTGTGCGTGTGATTTTTTGTTTCCCCGGGTGAGCAATATTGTGCGTCTGGGAGCAACAGGCCTTCAGCCAAGACATTAATCTATCGGAAAATGTACAATTCTTGATTAAAAGGGGATCTGGGAAGCTTTTATCTTCGTTTGAAGGGGTCCTGAGTAGGCGTTTAAATTTGTATTTATTTATCTATTTATTAATTTATATTCGTTATCACCATTATTTTATATTATATATATATATATATATATATATATTGTTTTTTTGTTTTTTAAGAAGGAAAACTAAATATGAATTGCTCTAAAATTTTAAGAGATTAGCTATTGGTACCTGTCTAGCAGTGTCGCCCGTGTGCCAGAGAGCGTTCCTGAGACAGGTGCCGGGCTCGGTGTCGGACTCCACCAGCTTGATCTGTATACCTTGCTGTGCCAAGGCCACGAAGGGTGACGCCTCCCAGTACTGCTGCTCCGTCCGCTTCCACATCACTGTGTAGAAGTGGGAGTTGTCCTGGTACCTGGTATGTGCAGAAGGAGAGTGGTTATTAGGAGGCTGTATGTTAAGACACCTCCCAGTACTGATGCTCCGTCCGCTTCCACATCATCGTGTAGAAGTGGGAGTTGTCCTGGTACCTGTTATGTGCAGAAGGAGAGTGGTTATTAGGAGGCTGTATGTTAAGACACCTCCCAGTACTGCTGCTCCGTCCGCTTCCACATCACCGTGTAGAAGTGGGAGTTGTCCTGGTACCTGGTATGTGCAGAAGGAGAGTGATTATTAGGAGGCTGTATGTTAAGACACCTTCCAGTACTGCTGCTCCGTCCGCTTCCACATCACCGTGTAGAAGTGGGAGTTGTCCTGGTACCTGTTATGTGCAGAAGGAGAGTGGTTATTAGGAGGCTGTATGTTAAGACACCTCCCAGTACTGCTGCTCCGTCCGCTTCCACATCACCGTGTAGAAGTGGGAGTTGTCCTGGTACCTGGTATGTGCAGAAGGAGAGTGGTTATTAGGAGGCTGTATGTTAAGATACCTCCCAGTACTGCTGCTCCGTCCGCTTCCACATCACCGTGTAGAAGTGGGAGTTGTCCTGGTACCTGTTATGTGCAGAAGGAGAGTGGTTATTAGGAGGCTGTATGTTAAGACACCTCCCAGTACTGCTGCTCCATCCGCTTCCACATCACCGTGTAGAAGTGGGAGTTGTCCTGGTACCTGTTATGTGCAGAAGGAGAGTAGTTATTAGGAGGCTGTATGTTAAGACACCTCCCAGTACTGCTGCTCCGTCCGCTTCCACATCACCGTGTAGAAGTGGGAGTTGTCCTGGTACCTGTTATGTGCAGAAGGAGAGTGGTTATTAGGAGGCTGTATGTTAAGACACCTCCCAGTACTGCTGCTCCGTCCGCTTCCACATCACCGTGTAGAAGTGGGAGTTGTCCTGGTACCTGTTTTAATTTATATAGGTTCAGGGACAGTATAGATGTGAGGCCGGTCTGTACTAGTGGCAGCATTAGTATACGACGTGTTCCCCATGTACTGTCCCTTCCTTTACTTGTATTCGTTGACGAACCAGGACCGGCCACGGACTATGTGTCAGAACAATTCTCTTTACCCTCGCACCCGGCAAAATTATAAAAACTTATAAATGAAAAATAATAATAAAAATAACCGGCGTCTTTTCGATGATAACTGTAAATGTAAACTCTGTGTGAATGAATTTGATTTTGAACATCAAACATTTTTTAAAAGTTACATTACCAATACAAAATTTTTGGTTTTAAATTCTTCTGTTAATGTAACATCTCCATGTAAAGTAAAGAATGTTATCTATTTAATAACCTGTGATAAATGTGGTATACAATATGTTGGAAAGACGGAGCAATGTTTAAGAGAAAGAGCCTATGGGCATAGATCAGGAATTAAGAACGGCATCGACTCCAAGATTCTTCTATATAAGCATTTTAACACAGATTGTACTAAATTTGATTGTAAATACAAAATTATAGAAATTGTTCAAAGTAATCAAAATGTTTTGGATAGAGAAAATTATTGGATTGGAAAATTAATGACCATCTATCCATTTGGACTTAACAATCAAATAAAAAATGTAGGCAACATTTTGTATAAAGATTTATTAAAAAACGATTTTAATAACCCATATTTTAACTTCCCTGTTTTAAACAGAAGACCTGGTAGACACGGTAATAGAAGACTAAATACATTTAATAAAAAGAAAAACAGGTCTGATATTAAAATTATTGTTAATAATTTATATTCATTATATCGAAATTTCGGAATTAAAAAATTAAAAGATTCATTGAAAGGCCTACAAAAGAAAAGTTTTGCTCCTTTTATAGAAAATATTCTAAACAATAAACATAATTTCACAAATAAATTTAAGAATATAGTCTTTGCTTTTATGGGATATATTAGAGCGAATTCTAAGAAATCCAAAGATAACCGTATTAAAGATAAAGTCATGTCCACTTTAAATTATTCCTCTAAAATTTTAGACAAAATTAATGTTAACAGTCTTATTAATTCAAAGAAAGTTAAGTCCATGTTACCAGATGGTTGTAAAGATTTCAAACCATTAATAGTGTATTCATATGAACGACCTGTTGGGTCTATTATTTGTGATTATAATAAAGTTTTAGGAAATCTTTCAGATAATGATATTTTCAATAATAATAAATACGTGTGTGAAAGAGTCATGGATATGCCAGCTAGCAAACGTGATGCACTAGCAAAGTTCATTTATAGTCCGATATGTCACATATTAACAGGTGATGTAGAACTAGTTAAACATTTTGCAAACGACAAATTAGCGGAGCTATGTCGTAAAGGGTTTAAATTTAGAATAGGGAGTAATAAAGTAACATGGGACATAATTTTAAAAGATATTGTTTTTTCAGTCAATAAATTAAAAGATAAATTGTTAAAAATTGCGTGCTGCGATGAGAGAGAACTAGAAGCATGGTCTAAATTATTAATTAAGTTAATTAGAAATAAAATTTTCTCGCTTAAAAATGAATTTAATCTTTCAGATTTTATAGACTATAATTATAATAAGCTTAAAGCTGATTTAATAAATTTACATAAACATTTTGTAATCACTACAGTAGATAAAGCCAGCAATAATTATAGCTTCACATGTAAGAAATTTTATCTTGAAAACATGAAAAAAGAATTAGGTATTAAGGGTAACATATTACGTAAAAATATTTGCGGTAATTCTGTTTATGAAATTCAAAATAATCTGAATATTGATAACTTAATCGATGAACATACCAAGAAAAATATAACATTTGATATTAAACTTTCTGATAAGAACAAGTGCATTGCAAAATTATACATGTTACCTAAATTTCATAAAAGACCTTATAAATATCGCTTTATTGCCGGAGCAAAATTTGCTACCACTAAAACTCTATCAGAACAAGTCGTAAATTGCTTAAAATACATTAAAAGTACTCATAAAAGATATTGTAATACCATCATGAGAAGAACTGGCATTAACTATTATTGGAGTGTTGACAATTCGTTAGAAGTTATTGATAAAATAAATACCATGCCGAAAGTTACCTCGGTACATAGCTTCGACTTTTCAACTTTGTATACCAATTTGCCTTTAGATTTAGTATATTCAGAGCTTTGCTTTATTATAGATTTGCACTTTGACAGGTTCGTTGGGAATGGTAATTATTTCATAAATGTTTATACATATTTTAATAATGCATCACTTAGCTCTACTCCCACTAGTTCTGTATATTTTGATAGAACTAAACTTAAAGATGCCCTTAAATTCCTCCTTTTCAATACTTATGTTAGATTCGGCCCGTACATTTTCAAACAAATATTAGGAATTCCTATGGGTGGAAATGCTAGCCCTTTAATTGCAGACTTATTCTTGCTTGCTTTAGAATTTAAATATATAAAAGACTTAGTTGACAGTAGCAAGAAAAATTAAATCCCAAAAAAATTAGCACTTGCTAAACTGTTAAGTAATAATAGTAGATATATTGATGATATTCTTGTTTGCAATTTGTTAAATTTTAATCAAGTTGCTAAACTTATTTACCCTAATTCTATTCCCCTCACACAATGTAACGTAAATTATAAAGTTGAAAATTTTCTTGATATAAATATAGAGATTGTTAATGAACAGTGCATACTTAAAGTATATCACAAAGTTGATGATTTTAATTTTAACGTAATAAACTTTCCTTTCCCTAGTAGTAATATCGATAGTAAAATAACCTATAATTGTTTTTATTCCCAATTAATAAGATTTTGTAAAATCTGCACTAAAGTAGATGACTTTTGGGCTAGAGCTAGGTTACTAGACAGACTCTTAGTGGACAGAGGTTTTGAGGCAAGTAAATTGTTCCATAAATTTAATCTTTTTAGGGTCAATTATTGTGACTGTATTCTAAAATTTGACATCAATAATTTTAATCAAGCCTTTTTAACTTGAAGTTTCTTGTATAACCTCTGCTTACTTTTTGTCTGTATTTATTGTTTTTTGTCTGTATTTATTGTTTATCTTTTTCTTTTTCTATTATTAATATTAATATTGATGATTTTTTAAATTTATTGTTCTTGTTAAAAGAGTACTCTTTGTTTAAATCTGTTGTTACTTCATATTTTGCAATTATTTGTCTTTATATTATATGTATTCATTGTCGATAGTATCAATTGCTTACTTTTGCGATTTCCTTAGTTTATTTGTGCTATAAATGTAGGTTATTTGTAGGGTAGTTATTGATAGGGGTCACTTGAGGCATGCTATGCTTACAGGTACCTACCCGATAGCACTATCGTTAGTGAGTGCTGTACTGTATTTTATATATTATTTTGTAATAGTATAGATATCTTATCAATATTTGTATTTTGTACTATTGTTAATGTCTTGTCATGTTGCAAATTTGATTTTAAATAATATTTTGACATTTAACATTTAGTTTCTTTATTCATGCAGAGTTTAGTAAAATTTGCCAGAACGTCCCGGACTTCCCAAACTTGACTACTTCCTTTAACGTGACGATAGTGCGTTGTTATATGTACGATTAGTTTGCTTGGGAAACAGATTAACTTGCTCATGTAGTAATGTACACCCTATGTGGTGGATTGTGTTCTTTTATTTAATAGTTTTCATTTTAGTAAGCGTTGTTTCCACATAGCGATTTTGATAATTTAATTTGACTTTATATTGTCCTTGTCCCAATTTTGGTGTGTTTAGTTTGCAAGTTTTACATTTTAATGTGCAGAAGGAGAGTGGTTATTAGGAGGCTGTATGTTAAGACACCTCCCAGTACTGCTGCTCCGTCCGCTTCCATATCACCGTGTAGAAGTGGGAGTTGTCCTGGTACCTGGTATGTGCAGAAGGAGAGTGATTATTAGGAGGCTGTATGTTAAGACACCTTCCAGTACTGCTGCTCCGTCCGGTTCCACAGCACCGTGTAGAAATGGGAATTGTCCTGGTACCTGTTACGAGCAGAAGGAGAGTGTTATTAGGAGGCTGTATGATGAGGGGGTCATCCACTGAAATTCAAGGAATTCATGGTTACCCATGAACAATCTGTTATATCTGTTACATATTGAAAAAAATCACCATTTAACAATCCTACTGATGGCCCTGAAGCATTTTAGCTGAAATACTTTAGTGAATAATTATATAATAATTGAGTTTATCTCAAACTTTTGCAGGTAGCGCATCGCCACTCTATATATAAATAGTAGGCCAAAACTCTTAATCATTAACCTCTATAACTCACAACCAAGATTTGATGGCCCGGGGCTGCACCTCCCCGTTGAGGGAGGTCGGGTAAGGTAAGATTGGTCTGTGGTAGGGGCTGGAGGGGGGGGGGGGGGGGGTATGAGGTCCTTGGCCCATGGGTCTGGTCCCAGGGTGATGTTGCCTCCGTCCACAGTCCCCTCCTGCAGTGCCACCGTCGTGCAGGTGGATCCCATCGGCGACCAATCAATATCCCCCGATATCATATTTTGCACTCCCACATTACACACACGAACCACATGGGACACAATGCTCGACCTACCCTCTGACCACCTCCAAGTCCAAATCACCTACCAGCTACAACATCCAACTCATATCAAATATACCAAAATATACACCAACTACAAAAAGGCAAACTGGCTTCTATTCATGCAATACATTGAACACAAGCTGGAAAACTTCACACTGGACTCACACACCTCACTTAATCACGCCACAGCACATCTCAACAAAATCATGCAAGAAGCCAGCCGCACATACCACAAAAGATACAGAAAACATTTCAACATAAATTTCTCTCCACAAATACACAACCATATCCAACAAAGAAACATCCTTCACCAAAACAGAACACCTTCCCAACAAGAAATAGAACAAATACAAACCCTAAACAACAGAATCACAAACCTAATTATAGAACAACAAACAACAAACTGGAAAAATTACTTAGAAACCATCATTCACAGAACATCTTCAACAAATTTATGGTACACCCTAAAAACAGACACTTCCCACAACTTTCCTCCACCTACGCAAGAAAGCTTCAATACAAACAACACTGTCACCACTGGCAAACAACAAGCAAACATACTCATGCAATACTACACGAAAATTAGTCAAAAGCCCACAACACACACAAAGAGAGCAATCGCAAAACACTCAAGAAAAATATAAAGCTTAACCAACGCTCCACCCCCTTTCAATACGACTGAAATAGAAAGCATAATTATATCATTCAACAACTCCCACTCTACCGGAACAGACAACATATCAAGCATACACCTAAATTAACTAGGCCCCAACGCACTACAAACCATTACAGACATTTTCAATCACTCCTGGCTCCACAACACCATCCCAAACATTTGGAAGCATGCCACAATCATCTCCATCCTCAAACCAGGTAAATCTCCCAGCCAGCCATCCTCCTATAGACCCATCTCCCTTCAAGCCACCATCTCCAAAGTATTAGAAAGGCTCATCCTCCATAGAATCAACCAAGACATCTCCCTCTCAGCTTCCCAACACGGCTTTCAGCCTAATCACTCCACTACAACACTACACACCGCATTATCACAACACATACTAGACAGCGGTGGAAATGAGTTACTTGAGAAGTGCGTGCGGAGTTACATGGAGGGATAGACAGACGAATGAGGAAGTAAGAAGGAGGTGTGGTATGGAGGTAGATGTGCTGGAAAGTGTGAAAAGGAACAACTTGAGATGGTTCGGCCATATGGAACGTATGGAAAGCGAGAGATTGACTAAGAGGGTGTACGAGAGCGAGGTGGAAGGACAGAGAGGGAGAGGTGCACCGAAGGAGAGGTGGAAGGATGGAGTGAGGAAGTATATGAATGAAGGCGGTGCTGGTTGGGAGGAGGGGCGTCGACTGACTGGGGACAGAGGTGCATGGGGTCGGTTCGTTCGTGGCCACTCCTTCGGGGATCACGGCGTCAGGCAATAGATAGATAGACTAGACAGCTTCAACCAAGCTCGTCCACCCTCCCGCACAGTAATGGCAGCCATAGACATCAGCAAGGCCTTCGACACTGTACCCTAACATACACTCACACAAACAATACTAAACACCACACTACATAACAATGACAAGAAATGGCTCACAAACTTCATCTCTGGCAGACATGGACAAGTCACTTACAACAACCACACATCCAAAACATGTGTGCTACCCAACAACATCCCTCAAGGAGCAGTCCTATCACCAACACTTTTTAACCTTTTCCTCCACGATCTCCCACAACCGAACCCAGAACATGAAACACACATCCTCTCATATGCAGATGACCTCACCATCACCTCACAACACCCCAAAATCGAACAAGCAACATGTTGCCTACAACAATACCTCCGACAACTGGAACAATGGCTCTTACAAAACCGCACGATGGTCTCATTCCAAAATACTCGGCATAACTTATGACACACACATGACATTTACGCAACAGATAGAAAACACAAACGTAAGAGCCATACAAAAATGAATGGCCCTCAGAACTCTCATAGGCAAAGACTTTGGCCAATAGAATGAAACACTGTCCATACTTTACAAACAGTATGCCCGAACAGCCATGCACTATGCTTCTCAAGCCTGGTTACCCTGGACCTCAACCAACACATGAAGAAACTACAAACCACTCAGAATATAGCCCTCAACATCATAACAGGATGCACACAAACCACAAACACAAATCACATACATGCAGAAACACAGATCCTCCCCCTGAAGACCCATTTAGACATGATAGGAACAGAGTCCTACTCTTCAGCCCACAACCCACATCACCCATGCCACTCCCTAACACATCACCCACCCCCACCTCGAGACATGAAACAAACACCTGCCCATTATTTCAACCAAATAATACATTAACATCCCACCCACACCTCCAACACCAACATACACAAGTACATATACACACACCATAACCAACAAGCCATCAACAACAGACCACATAACACGATCCTAAACTCTCCTAAAGCCCCACCCAGGGCCCAGTGCCCCTCAACAATTATGAAGAGAAAGTTGAGGGGCAACTTTCTCTTCATAATTGCTGAGGGGCACAGGGCCCTGGGTGGGGCTTTGGTTTCCCTGGCGTTTCTGCACCCTCCTCAGCTCCCTGCCTTGGAGTGGCTTCGGTCACCCAGGCTTTATTGTGGTAGGCAGGGAGGGTTCTGTGGGGGCGCTCGGTTATGGTCTTGGCCTTGCTCGGGGCCTTGGGGCTGTTCGGCCAGGCAGCCTGGGTAACACCAACAACAACAAAAACTGAATCACATGGTAAACCATAACACCATGAACTACCATAATAATCTGATATCTTAGAAAACTATAATAAATAATATATTGAATTAATGCTTTGGAAAATAAACATATGACTGAGTTGATCATCATCTAACCAATGTTGAAGACTTCGTTTTCGCTGAAGGTGTTTGTTCCTCTCTAGGATAACTGGTAACTGTCTCTTGCAGCATCATAATACATAATAGGTTCGGTATACTTCACCACTTTGTTACAAGGTCCCTCTTTTCAATCTTGACTGTTGAATATTGTATTTGCCCATGAATGTTCCCGTAAAGCTGTTCCAACTGTCAAAGGACCTGTCCCACACTCACCTAATTGTGATAAATTTGACCATAATTGTTATGTCGGGTTATAATAATTTATAACCTGTGATATAGTATGTATAACGATCCAATTCTGGATTGATAGACCTAAATCAAACTTGACAGGGTCATATCGAGCGTATTCTTAATCACAGATAAGGGTATTCAATTAGGATAATACAGAACTCAATGACAACACAAACATGAACATATAAATAGTTTTATTATGATGAGGGTATAAGTTGGGACGAAGTGGATCGTCTGATCTTAATATTATCAATCTCCAGGTTACGTATATAGATTCGTAAGCCTGGGTGTCTTCTAGATTGTAGTAATAGTAATACTACAATATAGAAACTCAAGTACATAGATACAGGAGCTGCTCAATAGAGAGAGACCTGAATAACTTGGGCAAATGGCAAATACACAACAAAGATAAGAAACATATAATCATGACAAGCCCTCAACACAATAGTTAATGAGGGTCGAGCGTCTTCCGTGAAGAAATAATAAGATAATTCAACAGTGAATATACTCTAAAGGAGAAATGGGAAGAATTGAGATAAGTAAACAAACGTGCAGGTAGGCGGGTGAGTCACACGGTAAAACAAGGTGTGCTCGATACTGGGCCACATATACTAAAGTGACCTTAGAGAAAGGTAAACGGGTCAGGTCATCTGCGGGACTGAGGTGGTGGGAATTTAATATTTAGTTAATGCAACTATATATATAATATAGGTTTAACGTCAAATTAACTGGTGGCAGAGGAACAAGTTATTTAATTCACATAAGATGAAGTTCGTAAAAGCCTCAAAAGTAGAAGTTCTTATTTTACTTGAGATTTCCGGTAAGCGATTGTATGTAATGGTAACAAATCAAGCTGAGGAATTCATATGTAATGAATAAGATATAATAAATGTAAATTATGTTAACTCAACGATACGAGTCAAATTAGAGACAGACTAAAGTGGATCAACAAGGTTAGTTAAATCTGCTCAAATAATGCGGGTACATGTGAAAATGTACGAATGGAATTACTAAATCATTAATTAGCAATTGAATGGGCGCATACGACGAAGTTATGCTCAGTAACACTTATAGCAGTATTAGATAAGAGTTCTGGACGCGTTAGCAGAAACTGTAAAATAACTTACACTGAATATACGAAGTGCAAGGTGGATGATGTGAAATTAAGTAATTAGAAACTATGCGGGTCGAGAATTCCTACGCATGAAGAATCGAATATCACTTACATCAGTAATCAAATGAACGGGAATAGTAGCTCATAAAGTAATTACTAAATTAGTTAATGAACAAGCGTAAATATCAAGTTCGGAATTAAGGGGATAAAGGGGATAAGATGAGTATATTTCGCTATGAAATTGAGCATAGGTTCTAGGTAAGCATGTATAAATGAGATAATTAATTTACAGAATACACTGCGACTTAAACTCACAAAATACATCACAGAATACATATAAATAGAAAATCTGCGAGCGTGTGGTGAATTAGAATAGTTAACACAGGTATGTAACGTATGCGTCAGACTTAAAAGGCAAATGGAATAATTAACAAGTTGCAAATTGAATATATATTTAACACTGGTTAGATAGATAGCTCAGAAGGGTTAATTAAATACGTAACGTAACAGGATCTTGGGCACAGATCACAGAATAATTTCACGCAGCACGTTTCACATATTTTTCATATAATACCTCACAACAATAACACAAAGAAAAGATACACAGGGACACTTATGTGATTTGGAGGGCAGGTACGAGAGTACAAGTCTGGCCAACGTGGATCGAGGGCGGTGGACAGCACTTCAGGGTTGTCCGGCGTCACTCGAGCAGAGGTCCAGGGTTCAGGACTTCAGGTAGGCGGGTCGTCCACAGGTAGGACTACAGGAGTACTTCAGCCAGGTACTCTCGTGGTGGGCAGGGGCAGGCTAGTACAAGCCAACACTTAACTTAGCTACTCTGAGCCCGAAGGTTTAAGAATAGTAGTGGGGTGTTGGTTGCATACTCCTCTATTATTTCCTAGAGGTCATATGCGGCATTATATTTGACACTCGTTTCTCAGGTTTCGGGGTCACAAGGTTATAGGGGAAAAGGTTATATGATTACTGTGAGGTAAATCCTTATCCTAGTTTTGGAAGTTAGGTATTGATATAATGGCATACTTCCAAGGTATTATCTTACATATATAATAATAATGAACTCAGCTTAATGCTTGAGCAATCTTGCATAAACTAGTATAGGACTTTAATCCTAGTTACACCTTCACCTTCTAATATCTGTTTAGGTAGATATAGTTACCTGTATATTCCTTTACCTATTCAGTTGTCATCTTTCAGGGTATATTTTAAGTCCATTTATACCTGTAGGTCTCGGGTCGTCTATGTGGTATTTCCATAAACATATTCTCATCATAATGTAGATTTGGCTGGAATGAAGATGCTGGGTGTTGGAACGTTGACTTCATTCGAAAGCTGGGCTGTGGTTGGTTGATCCAGGTGTCCGGTGATTGGTCCAGGTTTCCCGTTCTCAAGTTGTGCGGAAGGTAAATTTGAAAATGGTTTAGAGGGGCCAGCTGAGGTATTCTGATGGGGTTAACCAGGGGTGACTCGTCCATTCTTTTCTTGGTTGTTCGTTGTTTCCTGGCCTTTTGTTTTGGTTGCTGTATTTGAAGACTGGCTATCTTGTATGGGATGACTTCTTGATTTGCTTTTAGCCCGGTCATCTCACCACATTCGTCGTAAAAAAAAGTCGCGACCTCGCGATTTAATAGTATACGATCTGGTTTTGGGAGAATTTCCTATGGGAGTCAAACCTTGCAATGTGAGGAACCATAGTGTGGTAGGGACGTCTGCAGGTGTTTTGTCGTCCATGGTGATATGGATATGCCAGTCGTCTTCGGCTTTTCTGGCTATTTGTAAGAGTTTGCTGGGTGTCTCTATAACCTAGAATTTGGCATCGTTTATGAAAGACACCTTGTTAATATTCATTTTGTTAGCTGGTGCAGGAGAAGGCGCTGTAGGAGGTGTAGTCGGACCTGGGGGAGTTGGTGTGGCAGAAGGTAGGTTGGTGGCCGTCCTGCTGGTTGAAGCTGGTGGAGGAGTACTGAGGACCTCGGAGGTAGGTGGAGGAGGTAACGTAGACGTCGCACTAACAGGTGGAGGTGTGGGTGTGGATCCTCTGGTGGGTTGCACTAATTCTTTCCGGATGTAGGTTGGTTTGAAGGTGGGAGCCCATCGTTGAGGTGGCATCACACGTCGGCCATATCTTGTACATATAGGGTTAGACCGAGTAGGGATTAGAGAAAGTTTATTGACACGTGATTTTGGGGATGGGGAGGAAGCTGAGCTAGGTGATAGAGGTGGCCTATTAAATCTGTTAGGAGTTGGCCGAATTAAAGAGGAAGAATGAGTGCTAGTAGAAGGAAGAGGACTGTGCCTGGAAAGAAGAGGTACAGGTCGAGCAGCTGGTTTATGTGTCACTCAAGAACTTGTAGGGGCTGGCGATTTTAGTTTTCAAGCATAGGACGGTTGTTGTGTTAACAGTGACATCACCCCACCTCACCCATCCCAACCTTCAGCCCCTCCCTCACCCCCACCCTCACCCCCACCCCATCCTCGTGCAGCAGCACCCAACATACATCGTGTACATAACATTAACATTCTCCAATTGAACATAGATGGCATTAACACAAAGAAACACGAACTCTCACACTCCATCAAACAACACAACATACACATTGCCATCTTACAAGAAACAAAACTCCGCACATCACAAAAAACACCCACATTTCATAATTTCACCACCATCAGACAAGACCGGGCTGTCGGCGGGGGCGGTGGACTCATCACCCTGGTACACAATGAAGTATCATACATAGTAACCAGTGTACAAACCAAATCCCTCCTCCCCCCAAATGATAACACAACAGAAATACAATCAATTAAAATACGCACTGGCAACAAATCCAACATAACCATCATAAACACATACATCCCTCCCCAAATATCCCCTACAGTACCAAATTAATACACACCACACTTACAACACATCACAAACACCCCACACATCATCCTGGGTGGTGACTTCAACGCCAAGACGTCGGCCTGGTTTGTCGACAACCCCGACACAGACAGAGGGCTGTTACTACAAAACCAAACAGATAACCTCATCATCCTTAACGACATCCATCAACATACCCATATTCCTCACCAAGCCCTCTATAACCCATCATCTCCAG
>JBAKBP010036725.1:0-18098 GCA_037953745.1 Lithodes maja | reverse complement strand
GACGGACAGCGTCATCTTGGGGCAGTGATTGGCACAGAAGAGTTCAAGAAGCAATACATGGAAGAGAAGGTCAGAGAATGGGTAAACAAAATAGAAATACTAGCCAAAATTGCAAAGACGGAACCACAGGCTGCATATTCGGCATTCACATATGGGGTCAAACACCGCTGGACCTACGTGATGCGTACCATTCCAAACGTGGGTCCACAACTTCAACCGTTAGAAGATGCCATCAGAGACAAACTCATCCCAGCTTGGATGAAGTCCCACACCCCAAATGCTACAGAGAGGGAGTTGCTCGCACTTCCTCCTAGGTTAGGAGGGCTTGGAATCATCAATCCGGTGAGGAGGGCGACAACGGAACACCAGAACTCAGTAAAGATAACAGAATCTCTCACTGAACGCATCGTAGCGCAAGATCCTGACGGCGAAGTGGACCAGGCGGACATCTACAACATCAGAAAGACCATCACGTCAGAGAGGCAAAAATCACAGAAAAATGACCGGGCACAATTGATGCGACAACTTTCCCCGAGACTAACAAGAAAAGTACAAATAGCACAAGAAACGGGTGCTTCAAATTGGCTGACAACACTACCAATCAAGGCAAAAGGCTTCAATCTAAACAAACAAGAATTTAATGATGCTATTGCACTGAGGTTTGATTGGCCGATTGAAGGACTGCCTGATCGATGCGTTTGTGGAATCAACAACGATGCAGACCACAGCATGATATGTAAGAAAGGAGGATTCATCAGCATCAAGCACGATGAAGTAAGAGATGTAACGGCGAACATGCTCAGGGAGGTGTATCCAGATATGGTGCACGAACCATCACTCATTCCCTTGGAGGGAGAGATCTTGCAGCACAGGACGGCCAACACATCCAACAAAGCACGAGTAGACGTTAGTGCAAGAAGTTTTTGGACAAGAGCACAGTGAGCGTTCTTTGACGTAAGAATATTTGACCCAATGGCCCATAGCTACAGCGGGCTGTCTCTGGATGCTGCACACAAGAGGAATGAACAAGAGAAGGTTAGGGCATAATGGGGAAAGGATCTTAAATATCGAACATGGCAGCTTTACCCCACTAGTCTTCACCACATCTGGAGGGATGGGACCTAGGGCCCAGTGCTTCTATTCAAGGCTTGCAGAGATCATCGCAGAGAAGAAGAAACAGCCCAGGAGCCACGTTGTAGCCTGGATGAGGTGCTGTCTATCTTTCTCATTGCTCAGATCAGCACTACTATGCCTGCGGGGAACAAGACTGTCTGCACCACAAACAGCGACGGTGGCAGAAGTGGACTACGAGGCAGCGGTGGCAAAGGGTCGCATAGGGGGGCGACTGGATTGAAGTTGCATGGTGTAGAATAGTGATATAGTAGAATAGTAGGAATAGACTAATAATATGATGTTTGTAAAATATAATGTATGTACAATATTAAATAAAAATTCAAAGTAGTAGTAGTAATCCACGATGATGAGTCTGAGTTCTTACCCCAGAATAGGAAGTAGATGAATGGCTACCAAGTTGGGTGCTTTGATGACTGTTCTGACCTTGTTTAGGGTCCATAAGGGGGATGCACAGGCTGAGTGGTAAAAAAAAAAAAAAAAAAAAAAAAAAAGTAGTAGTAATAGTAGTAGTAGTAGTAGTAAGAAAGAAAAATAAAGTACTAGTAGTAGTAGTAGTAACTTAGTAGTGCTAGAAGTAGAAGTTGTAAATATCGTAATACAAATCATAGTAAGAAGGAGGAGTATGTACACAAGGGAATGGAAAGCTAAGAGGGAAAAGTACGTTAAGCTAAGAGGGAGGAGTACTTTAAGCTGAGAGGGAGGAGTACGTTAAGCTAAGAAGGAGGAGTACGTGGAAGGGAAAGGGAAGCTAAGAGGGAGGAGTACGTTAAGCTAAGAGGGAGAAGTACATGAAGCAGAAAGTTAAGCAAAGAGGGAGGACTACATGAAGCGAAGAGGGAGGAGTGCGTGAAGCTGAGAGCGAGGAGTACGTGACGCTAAGAGAGAGGAGTACGTGAAGCTAAGAGGGAGGACTACGTGAAGTTAAGAGGGAGGAGTACGTGAAGCTGACAGCGAGGAGTACGTGACGCTAGGAGAGAGGAGTACGTGAAGCTAAGAGGGAGGAGTACGTGAAGGTAAGAGGGAGGAGGAGTACGTGAAGCTGAGAGGGAGGAGTACGTGACGCTAAAAGGGAGGAGTACGTGAAGCAAAGAGGGAGGATTATGTGAAGCTAAGAGAGAGGAGTACGTGATGCTAAGAGGGAGGAGTACGTGAAGCTAAGAGGGAGGAGTACGTGAAGCTAAGAGGGACGAGTATGTGAGAGGGAAAGTGAAGCTAAGAGGGAGGAGTACATGAAGCTAAGAGGTAGGAGTAAGGGAAGCTAAGAGGGAAGAGTAAGTGAAGCTAAGAGGGAGGAGTAAGTGAAGCTAAGAGGGAGGAGTAAGTGAAGCTAAGTGTGAGGAGTACGTGAAGCTAAGAGGGAGGAGTACGTGAAGCTAAGAGGGAGGAGTACGTGAGAGGGAAAGTGAATCTAAGAGGGAGGAGTACGTGAAGCTAAGAGGTAGGAGTAAGGGAAGCTAAGAGGGAGGAGTACGTGAAGCTAAGAGGGAGGAGAAAGTGAAGCTAATAGGGAGGAGTAAGTGGAGCTAAGAGGGAGGAGTAAGTAAAGCTAAGTGAGGAGTAAGTGAAGCTGAGAGGGAGGAGTACGTGAAGCTAAGAGGGAGGAGTAAGTGTGGCTAAGAGGGAGGAGTAAGTGAAACTAAGAGGGAGGAGTAAGTGGGGCTAAGAGGGAGGAGTAAGTGAAGCTAAGAGGGAGGAGTAAGTGAAGCTAAGTGGGAGGAGCACGTGAAGCTAAGTGGGAGGAGTACGTGAAGCTAAGTGGGAGGAGCACGTGAAGCTAAGTGGGAGGAGTACGTGAAGCTAAGTGGGAGGAGCACGTGAAGCTAAGTGGGAGGAGTACGTGAAGCTAAGTGGGAGGAGTACGTGAAGCTAAGTGGGAGGAGTATGTGAAGCAAAGTGGGAGAAATATGTGAAGCTAAGGAGTACGTGAAGCTAAGATCGAGGAGTACGTGAAAGGGAAATTGAAGCCAAGAAGGGAGAGTACGTGCAGCTAAGAGGAAGGAGTACGTGAAAGATAAATTGAAGCTAAGAGGAAGAAGTACGTGAGAGGGATATTGAAGCCAAGGATCACGTACCATCAAAGGCTATTAAAGGATACCAAGATAGTACTCAAAGCAGCTGGCACATATTCCGCTCCCACACAAGACATCAAACACCGCTGACTCTATACCGATTCAAAGGCTATACCCATGCTAGAATTACTATACAGTATATCGTAATTATACCATGGCTACTCCGACTACTTAAGGGGGGATGGGCGTATTTATTTGTTTTTCTTTATTCTATTTTTAATATTTTTTATAGTTTCCTCCCTAGACCTCCACCAAGCTTAGAAAAATACCCCAAGAACTCCTTTCGAGATTAATTTGTGCATTTTTCGGTAGAGAAATGCTCCGGCCGAAGGCCATTTCCTCCTAAACTGTAGGCTCGTTATCACTCGCCTGGAAAATAGCGACACCCAAATGGCACGAAAGGTCTTCAAATTGCCAAACTAATGGAGCGAATGTCTTAAAATTTAAATTTTGGGGGGGCTAAGTATGAGAGAGAAGGGGGACCAGAAAACCAACCATCTTCCCTCAAACCACTGAAGGAGGTCATCTAAGAAATAACACATTACCTATTACCTGATGGGAGATTAATTATGTTACCACTGTCGCCAATATGATGCGTTTTGGCATTTAATTCTGGCTATCATTAGACGATTTTATACAATTTAGGAAGGATCTGTGGTAATTATGAGGGAAAGACTATCTCAATTAATCCCCTGCATTCCTTATACCCTTCCTAATCTGAATAATATCGTCTTATAATTTCCCCCCCCAAAAAAAAAAAAAAAATAGTATTGGATTTGAAAGGGTTAACAATCAATAGTTAATCTGATTTTAGCTGTAAATTGAACTAATATGACGGTAAATTGAATCCCATACAATCTGATTGTTCGGTACTGAGATGACGGGGTTGCAAAAAACCAAGTGAGCAACCCCATCAGATGTCCTCACAAACCACGGAGAGTCACAACAAACCAGAGCCAGACTAGCAAATATCAAGGAGATAAAAAGAACAAAGCGAAGGGCACAGACACGAGCAGAAAAAGAAACTACGCAGTCTACCATCATCAATCAACGTCCTCTATGGTGTCAAGAAACAACACAGTCTACCAGCATAAATCAACGCCCTCTACCGAGACCTACGGGAAGTACAGGGCCACTCATTAAGGATGACCTGGTTCCGGGCCAATCACCTGGGCCTCTTCCGGGACAATCACAAGATCCGAGATACGGGACAAAAGCGTGTCCAACCCAAAAACCGGATTTGGATTATAATGAAGAGGAGTATGTGCTAATTCCTCATCAACATCCGATGTTCTATTTCAACAGATGTGACAAGAATCTACAGTGCGGAAGATCACCTATATCATAAATAGCAGATCAACAGAGAGTAAAGAAACCCTTGCATACAACATTGAAAATAGATGAAAGTACTAATCAATGCAAAACAATTATCCTGCAACCATGCAACCTTTCTAAAATATGAGTTTAACTTTAAGAAATAAAGAATAACAATATCCATGTGTTCCGATGTTGATTATATTTTTAAGGCAATTATTAACTTAACAATAATTAAAAGATTGAAATCCACATGTCCCTACTATTCCGAAATGTACTAATCAAGACTCAATGTATCATCTGAATATTACCTGCCCGAAATATATGATCGATAGGCAAACACGAGGCAATACCTTCCACTAGCTTTCGGGCGATCAGTGGGTATATACCAGTGTCGGAGTTACTTCCGAATAGGGCTAGCCAATTTCCCTATAAAAAGTTCAACGAGTGTGGCGACCCGGAGGTGAGTTAGACGAGCTAGAAGTGACCTTTTCTAGTTGCGTGTGAGAGCGGTAGTTCCCTCTGGTACCAAGCAGGAGGAAATACAAGTCCCACGTCGACCAGATTCCCTCTCATGGATCTCACTTCTCCTCAGCACCCCCACCCAAAGTGTCTCTGTGTTGCTGAGTTTTGGAAATTATTGTGAAGGTTATATAAAATATGTTAGTGTTCAATTTAACGTTATCATAGAGGCCTATTCTGGACTCTCCTTGCCCAAATTTTCTCTCACAGTGTGAGAACATAACACCCAACTGTGCAGGTTAATTGTATATATAATATTCGGGATTTAACTAATTTAAGTCCACGTCGTTATATATAATTTTTACCTACGATATATACGCTATACTATACGTAATACTTAGTGAACACTCTCAGATTTTATTCAATTGTTTTATTTTTTATTGAGTGTCCAAGTTCGTAGTGAAGTGTGGAAAGAGAGCATAATTTTACTGTTATACTTAATCTCAAATTCCGGACAGTGCTATGTCCATTGTTCGTATGAGATCAATTAGAGTACAGTTTCTCCAATAGTAAAGTAAAAAAAAAAATCCGTTGAAGTTGTGATAACTTATGTTCAAGATTTCTAATCTATATTAGTTCTTGTGAATAATTTGATCAACACGTTACACGGTTAACAATATTATTTCACAGCTAGTTTGGGAATTCATGTTATACCTTCCTGTGTTTATCAGCCTTTATTTTCGGCTATTATAAGTCAGTACGTCGGTCTGTGTCTTTATTTTATTCTATACTTTATCAGCCTTTATTTTGGCTATTATAAGTCGCTACTTCGTTCTGCGTCTTTATTTTATGTTATAATTTATCAGCCCTCATTTTGGCTATTATAAGCCACTACATCGTTCTGTGTCTTTATTTAATTTTATACTTTATCAGCCTTTATTTTGGCTATTATAAGTCGCTACTTCGTTCTGCGTCTTTATTTTATGTTATAATTCATCAGCCCTCATTTCGGCTATTACCAATCACTATGTGGCAGTCCGGGGATTCGAACCCAGGACGCTCACACCGAAAATCAATACACTTATGCATTGCGCCACGAAGATAGAACTCCTTCAGACATATTATGTTCCAATAAGTCCGAGGAGGCGGGAGCCCCGGGATCATTGCCACTGCCTCGCACTACACTCACAACAACACTGCGGCCGTTAGAATTATCGGAGGAGGCTGAGGTTGCCACCAACGGTTTTATCGTAAGCTAACTTATCGGACTTACTGAGCTCATATGACGCAAAATCGCGTCATAAACTTATTGGAGAGGCATGGAGATAAGTCCATATGACGCGATCGCGTCATATGAGTTTTTGGTTATAAGTTCCATATGACGCGATCGTGTCATATATGTCGCAAGGAGAATGCTGCACAAGACTATGATTTATTATGCAGTTTCCAATCCTGCATACCAATCTTAGTATGTACATTCATTTCAACTGCACTATCGGAGGCTATGAATAGGTGAATGGAAGAAGTAGTTAATGGGGCGCTTAACCCTAAGGAAGACCTCTCTATAAACTATTTCATATATGATGCTTTGTAAGTGACACATTTATTCATGAAGGAGGAAAATATAGTTAACTCTTTCCAAGTCACCATTTATTTGCCATTGGACTTATACTCTTTAGTTAAGATCCGGATGTGTCATGAACCTGTAATTAATTAAGAAATAAAAACCTGTGTACTTACTTTGTGTGTTTATTGTGTTTGGAGTGTGATTGCGTATTCTACAAATATTATTAATAATGATATAGTTGTGTTCCTGTCGGGCAGGATTGCATTTTAAGTATCCTAAGCAAGGAACTTATGAGAATAAATATTGAAGCGAGTTGGATTACAACGACGCATAACAGGTACGTAAAGGGGAGTTAGTTGTTTTTTCTCCCTCATATTTAGTCCCATTAGCTTGGAGATTTTAAGATGTTCGTTTCATTAGTTTGGCAATTTTAAGACCTTTCACCCCATTTGTTTGTCAATCTAAAGACCTTTCGTGATAACGAGCCTGTAATTTTAGATGGAACCACCCTTCGGGCGATATATTTTTCTACCAAAAACTGTACAAATTTATCTTGAAGGGGGGGCTCTTGAGGGTGTTTATTTAAGCTTGATGGAGGTCTAGCGATGAAACTGTAATGTAAATAAATAAATAGATACACAAAAAGGTAACTACTACCCCCTTAATGGAAATGTGTGGAACTGATATGTCAGCGCTCTGTCTCTCAGTTTTCATAATAAGCAACAGATTTCGCTGTAGCTCTTCACAATAGCTGAATAATAAAAATGATGTTATATTACAATAGCTGAATAATCAAAATGCGATATGTTACTATTATACTATAGCTACTCCCACAATGATATACGAAAATCTTTCTATCCATTTATTTATTTCCAGACGAAATAAGCAACAACGTCGCACCAGATAGTGGTTAGCCAAAATTAAAGCGATCATATTTGGTGGCATATACAATATATTATGTCATCCCCCTGTAACATTGGCATATACCTGTTTCTCGGTGACGTCAGAGGTGGAGTTAAACGTGGGGTTTGGGTGACAAAATTATGATGACAAAATATATCGAGAAACGGTAACAAGGCTAAAACACACACACACACACATACACACACACACACACACATACACACACACACACACATCCACATCCATACACATACACACACACACGCGCGCACACACACGTGTCTGTGTGACTCCTGCATTTTACGAATATCATTTATTTATTTGTCAAAATGGTAATATTGTACAGTTAAGAAATACATATATTTTTCATGGTTACAGGTATAACCCAACACAGTATACATATATACTGTTAATGAATGAACTAACTTTAAGGTGATGCAGAATTTTGAATTTTTTCTATTAAGAATGTTTAATATGCATAGATAGGTCAAGTTGTATGACCTTTAATATGGTTTGTTAAGATTACCAGTGGATTTTAGTGTATGATAATTTATTCAGCAAAGGCATAATGTACTGTATAAGTGTAATATGTATGGGGCTGTGCTCCATACTTTTGTAAAAGTCTGAGCAGATAAACTTAATACAATTCAATTCACACGTACCATATATTCATACATGCAATGCAAATACAATAAACATACAGTGTATATAACACACATGCAATACATTCATGCATATAATACAAATTCAATAAACATACACACATGCATAATACCCATACAATACATTCATACATATTATACAAAACACTTACACATATACAGTACAGTACACTCACATACAATATACTTAGTCATACACATACAATACACATAGACAGATATACATATAGTATGCCCACATACAATACACATACATAATACACATACGACACACTGGTAAGCAATACAAATACAATACACACACAATACACGCATACATACAATACACAAACAACGCACATCTATCTATATCTATCTATATGCTCAGGCCCAATCCCCATTTTGGGGGTAGCCGACTCAAGACAGAGCAAGAACAGGGAAAACACAAAAAACAACATAAAACAACAAATAAACACAGATAAAAAACACAAACTCACACACATCCAGGTCACCCAGGAGAAGACCCAGAGACCAGGGTCACCAAGGTCACTCCAGCACTCCCCCGGCCCCCGACCACCCGGAGAGGTTCCGATCTCGGCAGGCAGACATGCAGCGGAGCCAAAGCCACAAGCCCTCCCACCACACTTCCAGGCGCACCCTTCATATTAATCGTCTCCCCGGGCCAGGCGCCTGATGGACTATTCTATAGTCCAACTTGCGCCCGACCCCTTACTCCAAATGACCACGTGTTCACTCAACTATTCACAAGCATTCTCCATTCACTCCTGTCCACCACCACTTCCCCTGCCTGATCTTTAGTCATTCCTCTATCATCCAAAGCCTTTCTTACACAGTCTCTCCATCTCAATGGGGGTCTTCCTGCCCTTCTATCTCCCCTTGTACCTGACTCACATATTCTCTTTGTAAGCCTTTCATCTCCCATTCGTTCAACATGACCATACCAGCTCAGCACCCTTCTGTCCACTCTGGCTGACAAATGTTCCTGCTGCCCCACTCTCCTACGTATCTCTTCATTCCTCAATCTGTCTCTACGAGTAACTCCACACATACTCCTCAAGCAGCTCATCTCCATCACATCCAGCCCTCTTTTCTCCTTTTTCTTCAGAGCCCATGTCTCAGCCCCATACATCACTGTTGGCACAACAATTCCTTGATACAGTGCACTTTTTACTTTCACTCCGAGATTTCTCGTCTTCCACATACTTCCCATTGCTCCGAAAACCTTCCTTCCTTCACACACTCTCTGTTTTACCTCCACTTCCATACCTCCACTCCTGCTTATCGTTCCTCCTAGATATTTAAAACACTCTACTTGTTCCAATATTTCCCCATCCAGCCTCACATCTAGATTCACCCTATGCTCTCCCCTATTACACACCATTACTTTACTTTTATTGACGTTCACCTTCAGTTTCCTCCTTCCACAAACCACACCAAACTCTTTGACTACCCGCTGCAGTTTCTCATCAGAATCCGCCACCAATGCTGTGTCATCAGCGAACAGCAACTGATTCAACTCCCAATCTCTACCATTCTTTCCTACTAAACCCAATCCTCTTCCCATAGTTCTCCTTTTCACCTCCCTCACCACACCATCCATAAACATATTAAACAGCCATGGTGACATTACACAACCCTGTCGCAAACCTACCTTTACCTCAAACCATTCAACGCACATACACGATACATTACACATATACAATATTTATATACAGTACACTCTAACATACATTACAAGTACAATAGATATACAATACATAATGTACATACAATACAATATATACATAATTACATATTTATACTTCATATTCATGAATACAAAATACAACACACATACATGATACACGCATTTACAACACACTTCCACAATACATAATACATATAGTACAAACTACAACACACATACATGCAAACAGTTACACCATTCTCCACAGTGTTGCGGCTTGTACTAAAGGGCAAAATATACAAAATAACAAACCCAACCCACTCCCATAAGTTCAACAACCCTCCACCAGGGACCCAAATTCATGTTCTGAGCCGGGTAAAGGAAACAAGAAAAGAGTCTGTCCAGAAAATCCAGAAAAAAATGGGATCAAACAGTGCCTCCCTCTACACTTTTGTCAGCACGGAGATAAAACAGGGACAGGTGGATAAGAATGGATTTTTGTGGATAGATAACCCTTTTGTTTAACCCTTTCAATACCCATGACGTCCTTCTCAATATGTTCTTGAAACTATTAGACAAATTTTATTAAGCATAGGAAGGACTACTAACTGTGAAAAGGCTACAAACTATCTATTAATCCTTTCAGCTACCACAGATACTCCCTAAGCTGAATAAAAACGAGTAATCACTGCCAGAATAGGATGATAAGGACGTTACCGGTACTGAACGGGTTAATCATTATTGAGCGTATTGACTGTTTTTGACGTTTTCGAGCCATGCATTTTCCGTTTACCCCCTAAACTTCTTCCCAAACTAACTTTAAACTAAGCAAAAACAGTCGGATCTCTTAACAAGTCAAATTTAGTCAACTAGACTGATTATATATTTTGGTAGACAAATTAAAGTCTTATATGTCTAAACTCACGTAACTCTAAATTAATTAAAGATAGAGTAGAAGCCATGATGAATAGATGGGTAGACACATACTGTAGATAGAACAAATATGGATAAGAACAAAATTGCGCAATTACACTAACTACATAATCCAAGCGAGGTGGTGAGGACTTAATTCTTATAGAAATAGCAGGACCCAAAATTTAGATGGTATGCATTACTAACTTATATTAAATTGTATTATATTTTCTTGTCAAACTAATTTTATGATTCTCGTTTCCAACCTTCCATCAATGAAATAACTTAAGCATTGTGCCTGGGAATGAACTTAACCCTTTCAGCACGATGACGTAACTTTAATCTTATTCTGGTTACCATTAGATTTGTTTTTGTTTTAATTCATTGTAATCTTCTAGAACTCAAAGGGGTACTAAATATCTCAAATAACCATCTGAATAGTATAGGACCTGCTTAAGCTGCATAGAATCGTCTAATGTTAGCCTGAATAATAGGTAAATAAGGCGTCATCGTAGTCCAAGGGTTATGGTTGTATATTTTAAACTTGATGGAGGTCTAGGGAGGAAACTGAAAATAATAATAGATCCATTAATAAAGTAGGTGTAAGGTTTTCGCCTTACCAACAAACAAAACACAAAAACAAAAATGCATACGCAACTCTGCGACCTAGAATTCTGCAAGTAGTATTGAATCACTTAGGTAAAATCGGTATATATATATATATATATACCATATTCACCATATTCAAAATGCTACAAAATAATGTTATGCTGACCTTATTATAGATACATATTCCAATGGTTAAGATTCAATGCTATCATAAATGTAATTATTTATGTATACTCCCAGGCGGACATGAACCACCAACAGTCAGGACGAGTGTCTATGCTTTAATCCACTGCACACAAGTATCCTCTATCACGCTGTGGTATAGTGGATTAAAGTGTAGGCACTTGTTCTGACTGTCGGTGGTTCAAGTCCGGCAGTGAGTATAAAAACATTTAGTATATATACTATATATATATATATATATATATATATATATATATATATATATATATATGTGTCCTGACTGTTGGTGGTTCATGTCCGCCTGGGAGTATACATAAATAATTACATTTATGATCGCATTGAATCTTAACCATTGGAATATTTATCTATAATAAGGTCAGCATAACATTATTTTGTAGCATTTTGAATATGGTGTAATTCAAATTTAGAATATATAGAAGAAAGAAATAGTGACCATAATTTGTGACCTTCATCATTCACCTTGACCTTTGAATAACAAAAACACAAAATTGGACAATCTTTGCATTGACCAACCGAATTTGCCAGCAACATTTGGTGACGATACGTAACCCGTTCAGTACAGTTCTGTTAATTTCATTTCATACTGGATATTCAGACGATTTTATTTAGTATAATATGAAGGGCCTCAATAAAATTAGCAGGCTTTCAACTATCTTAATTACCCTTTTTACTACCACAGATCCTTCATACGCTCCACAAAGTCGTCTAATTATAGCTAGACTACAAAAGAAAAAAAAACGTCACCGGTACACAAAGGGTTAAACAGTCTAGGAAGAGTTTAAAGAAAATGATTAAACTCTTGTTTTGTTCCTTGACCTTGACTTTAAACCTTAAGTATTATAATATATATATATATATATATATATATATATATATATATATATATATATATATACGGTATATATATATATATATATATATATATATATATATATATATATATATATATATATACGGTATATATATATATACAGTATATATATATATATATATATATATATATATATGATTGAAATATATGATAATTAAATCAAATGCAACTAACAGTCGTCAGCTTATCAAAAATTTAGTATTTTTTATGATTAGGTTAACTTATGACCTTAGCCTGTGCCCTTGACCTTTATGTAGGATTATAGTTTTGTTTGCTTTGATGTAACCCTAGAAAATCAAATAAGTGTGTCAAATGTCATTAACAATTATCAGTTAGTTTCAGAGGTATTAAAGGAATAGTTGACCTTGACCTTCATCTTGACCTTCATGATGTCTGAAAAATTAAAATTAAAATTTTCCCTTAAACACAACTGTCTCAACGAATTTTGTGAAGTTTACATGAATAGTAAAGAAATTAGCTTATTGACCTTATATTTGATGTTGACCTGTGACCTTGACCTATCAAATGGAATGATGTTCATACTTGTATGACCTTGCATTCCGAATATGCATGATATGCCTAATGAGAATCTTACATTAAATAGGAAATACTAGTAAAAATCATATTTCGAACTTTCACCTTGACCTTTGACCTTGACATTCGACCTTAGAATTTCTTATCCAGGATTTAGTTAGCTTAACAGCAATGTTCATATTAACTTGCATTATGAATATGGTGTAGTTCGTATAAAAACTTATTGATTACAAATAGCGATCATATACTGTGACCTTGACCTTTGACCTTTATCTTGAAATAAATACATATATTTGGATGGTCATCGCATTGACCAACTGAATTTGCCTGTATAATTTGGTGACACTACATCAAACAGTCTAGGAGGAGTTTAGGGTAAATGGCAAATACTCTTGTTTTGACCCTGACCTCTGACCCTAAGTATTACAATATATATGTGAAATTTGATATATATGATATTTAAGTAATAAGCCATAACACAGCCAGTTTTCCAAAATGTCAATAATCTTTTTTAATAAATAATAAAAGTTGACCTTTGACCTTGACCTTTATGTAAGAGTACATTATTGTTTGCATTGACATTGCCCATCACAATCAAATAAGCATGCCTAATTTCATTAAACCCATCAGTTAGTTTCATATATATTAATAGAATAGTTGACCTTGACCTTTGACCTTTATCTTGACCTTTATATGTCTCAACATTTATTATTTTCCTTTTCACTTAAAGTGCAACTATCTCACCAAATGTTGTGAAGTTTGCATGGAAAGTAAAGAAAATAGCATATAGACCTTTTATTTGACCTTGATCTGTGACCTTGACATTTCATATGGAATTGAATAGTTTCTTGTATGACCTTGGCCTATATATTCCGAATATACATGGTAAACCTAGTAAGAATCTAACTGTTAGTATAAGAAATACTAGTAAAAAACCCATTTTGACCTTTGACCTTGAACTTTGACCTCACCCTTTAAATTTGTTATCTAAGATTTGGGTAATACTATATTAAGGTTACCAGTAACTTGTATTGTGAAAATTAAGACATTTGAGTATAAAGTAAAATAAATAGTAAAAGTTGACCTTTGACCTTGACCTGTTACCTGGATCTTTATGTAAGAGTATTTTTTGTGTCATTGCCATTGCCCTGGAAAGTCAAATAAGCATGCCTAATTTCATTAAAACACATCAGTTCGTTTCATATATATTAATAGAATAGTTGACCTTGACCTTTGACCTTTATGATATGTGTGTCCAAATGTATTATTATCCTGTTCATTTAAAGTGCAACTATCTCACCAAATGTTGTGAAGTTTGCATGAAAAGTAAAGAAAATAGCATATTGACCTTTTATTTGACCTTGACCTGTGACTTTGACCTTTCATATGGAATTGAATAGTTTCTTGTATGACCTTGGCCTAGGTTTTCCAAATATACATGGTAAGCCTAGTGAGAATCTAACAGTTATTAAAAGAAATACTAGTGAAAACATTCTTTTGACCTTTGAGCTTGACTTTTGACCTTACCCTTTTGAATATTTACCTAAAATTTGGTCAATACGATATTAAGGTTAACAGTTACTTGTATGGTAAAAATGAAGATATTTGAGTAAAAACTAAAAAATGTGAAATATTGACCTTATTATTAACCTTGACCTTTGACCTTAACCTTTAAGTTAAATGGAAAATGCCTTGTTGACTGGCCATTGCATTGACGAAATTGATATACTTGTGAAATTTGGTGAAAATCCATTGAACGGTCTAGGAGGAGTTTCTGGACAGACAGACGGACGACGACGACGGACGACGACGACGACGACGACGGACGACGACAGACAGGCTGGCTGGTGGTGCACAGTATACGGGCGGGATCTGTTTGCGCTATACCACTCTGCTTCGCAGAGTTGATAAATATATCAATAAACAAACAAAGAAAAATCTCCCCTTATAGCTATTCTGTCTTTCTCAGCTGACGGTAAATTGCCATGACCCCATCTTGATTATTCAGCGTGTAGAGACGGGTATTGTTCATTTGATGTTGATAGGATTCAGAGGCATATGATTTCCATTTAGGGGAAGTATATAATTTTTCCAGACCCCCTTATCCCTCATGTTTAGCCCCATTAGGTAATAGATTTTAAGACGTTTGTTCCATTAGTTTGGCGATTTTAAGACCTTTCACCCCATTTATTTGTCAATATTAGGGTCTATAATGTCATTTAGGTGTCATTTTTTTCTTGGCGAGCGATAGCGAAACGATAGGCCTGGAAATGTTTACATTACCGAAAAATTTACAATTTTTATGTTTGATGAAAGTCTAGGGAGAAAAATAAATAAATAGATAAATTAACCCTACCCCTTAAAGTAGCGATAAATCAGGTACTAGCCCGAGAATGGCCGCCATTGTTTTTTAAAAGTGCGCGCCAAGCTAGCATATTTTGCTTCATTCCCGCCTAAAATTATCATTATTCGATAAATATCGTTATTACTTATTCATATGCGCCTATTTTATGTTTAATATGAAGCTATTAACATGCAACAGCAATAAAACAAGTGGGAATACTATTTAGGGGGTGAAAAAGACAAATTATTGCCGACCCTCCAGACATGAGGTGAGAGGCGCACGAGACATACACCCTCCCTCTTCGAGGCTTGAAGGCAGACTGATCTCTCTCTCTTCCTATCTTTCTCTTGCCATGCTCTCTCTATGCGTCCCTGATGACCTTAAAACCGGGTGGGAGATATTGGCGCGGTAAATAAACCGATAAACAAGGGAATACGAGGAAAAATAGGTGATAATTGAAGGGGGAGGGGGGGGGGGAAGGGAAAAGGGGGGGGGTTGACACATGTGGAGGAGTGATAGAACGTATGGAGTTTCTCACTTAATCACATATTCCTTTGTTTTGAGTGATTTTGGGATCTTTTAAAAGTCTTTTTTGAGGCCTTGGATCTTAAAGAGTCCAGTTGCCTTTGCCCAGTAAAACCTCTTAACCCCTCCAATCCCAGAGACGACTATGGTCGTCAGTAGATAAGTAACTCCCCAGTCCCAGCGACGAATGTAGTCGTCAGTATTGTACTTTCTTTGTAACTGCCTGTACAAGGCTGTACCAGTTACCACGACCGCTTGAGCACTGCTCTCGTTATGGCAAAACTTCTCAGCTTATATGAGACCCACTGAAGGGTGGGAGGCCAGTGTTGCCTCATCTCTGGAGGTGGAAAGGTGGTCTCTCCTGCCATTTTGGCCGCATTGCTTGGGACTGCTGGGGACTTTTATTACCGTATCCTACGGTACAGTACGGGATAAGAGTCTCCCAGCCGTTCTCGAGCCAGGGGATTGAATTTTTGGCCAGGTGAACTAATAGACTACAGACAACTATTCTACTTCTTCCATCACACACACTCACTCACTCTCACTCTCACTCTCTCTCTCTCTTTCTCTCCTTTTCTCTTCATATATATATATATATATATATATATATACATATACAGGGTGTCCCAGGAGGAAACGGCATACATTTGGGAAGTGATAAAACAAGGTATTCTAAGCCAAAAAGGTCTATAACAAAAAATCCAAATCTCAAATGTTAAAAAGATATTGAAGGTTTTATGTAGTGTCCTCCCCCGCATCACTGTATTGGACTCTTCCATGTCAGATAGTTTCCAACTGGTCCAAAGTGAGCTAATATATCTATAATCATTTTGCAACTTACAGAATTATTATATCTATACGATAACATGGTAAAATAATTGCAGTTAGATGGAGGTGTGGTAGACACTAGGACAACTAGGCCACCCTTATGGGGAAATACTCAAGAAAATGCCATTTTCAACATGCAATATCTCTTTACTGGTCGAGATTTGGAATATTTCTTATAGAACATTTTAGGTTTAGATTATTTTGTTTTATCATTTCCCAAAGTTATGCCCTTTCCTCCTGGGACACCCTATATATATTATATATATATATATATATATATATATATATATATATATATATATATATATATACATATATATATATACTGTATACCAAGAATCCCCGATTATTTGATAGCAAGGAAAGATATTTGTTGCAGATTGAAGACGCCAGTGTGTAGAGAGAGAGAGAGAGAGAGAGAGAGAGAGAGAGAGCTGCTGACACACTATAAGAAGGAATCACCATCACCCAATCACCTCCTCCTCCTCCTGATTGGCTAGACGTGCTTGGCCACTCGGATTAGGAGGGGGGGCGGGTGGGGGGCCGGGGGGGGGGGGGGGGGGGGGCCGGAGGGAATATAAGCTTCATCCTTCCAAGATATTCTTTGGCCGGTTCAGTTCCTCCGGAATCTGTGCTCATCGATTTCGGACAAAGCTACGGATTTTGACCTTCAGAAGATTGTGATGTGTTTTGACAGTATATTCTGTCTATCATTAGACGCTTTCGTGCCATTTAGGAAGGATCTATGTGAATTATAAGGGTAAAAGATTATCTCTATTTACCCTCTGACTTCCATATTCCCTTCCTATTCTGAATATAATTTTTTAATAATAGCCAGAAAACAGAAAGCACATGCGTCATCGTATCTTGTAAGGGTTAAGTTATGTAAGATTTCAGCCAACTACAGTATAGTACTTTACCTTTAGTCACGTTACTCATATTTCAGCCAACTACAGTATAGTACTTTACCTTTTAGTCACGTTACTCATATTTCAGCCAACTACAGTATAGTACTTTACCTTTAGTCACGTTACTCATATTTCAGCCAACATACAGTATAGTACTTTACCTTTAGTCACGTTACTCATATTTTCAGCCAACTACAGTATAGTACTTTACCTTTAGTCACGTTTATCATATCCATTAAAACAAACCCGTCATATTATTGCCAAACAAAGGGGTGATACATCTTAAAATCTCCAACTAATGGAGCGACACAGGGAGGTCCAAAAGACCTCCCGTGAACCAAATATTGTTTAAGGAGGGTAGCTAAAAATATACAGACTGTATATACGGGCATTATCTGGGCGTGGTGGGTTGGGTGGGTTGGGGATGGGGGGAGATGGATTACGTGGGAGAGGGGAGAGGTGTAGTGAAAAGAAGATCAATCTCTATCTATCTATCAATCTATCTATCTTGCTCTTACTCTCGTTCTCCTCTCTGTCTCTCTCTTCTCCTCATCTCTCTCCTTCTCTCTCTCTCTCTCTCTCTCTC
>JBAKBP010036724.1:0-18098 GCA_037953745.1 Lithodes maja | reverse complement strand
CTAGGGCTCTTACACAGGACTCGAGTATGGCTCGCTGCCACAACGGAAACACACGATCCCAACCCCAGAGTACTGCCAGCCGAACAAAAAACGCCACTACCCTCCAGAGTTCTATCTGCTATAACGGGGTATACAAGAACTCGGTACTAGCGTTTCACACAACAGACTAATAGCAAGACGGGAGTTATCTAGTCTGGTCAACAATCAAACAAAGAAGAAAGTACTACAACACTAAAGAATAGTGTTGGCCGAAGCCGAAGTAATCCACCCTTGAACTAAGAACTTAAGAAGTCCTCCACCCTCTACTTCGGATCGGCACTATTACGTTACGTTAAACAATAGTCCTCGAGCATCAAGCAAGGAATCTTCTGATAAGTTAGATGCTTCTCGAATACTCATAAGAAGTAAGTATCGGATTTTGAACAGCAATTTAATGAATAACTCACTGGTAATTAAAGGCTTTAAATTGACATAAGAAGAATTATAAGAATAAGCAATAGGATATGGCAAACATTAAGAAGAAGTACTCCGACAATGCACTGGCAATAGCCTACTAAGATTGTGCTCGTGGGCCACTAATCTCTGAAGTAGCTAAGCGTGCCACACATGAAATCAATAGTGCTTAAACAATAATATACATAAGGAGAAGCTTCAATACTATACTGTATCTGCTGGTCGAGCAAAGTCTAGCTGGGATATCTAAGGTTAAGAGACAATGGCTGAGCAAGCGGCTCGTAGCCTAGCGAGGTCCTTAAGACTGTGCGGCCAAATTACGGTAATTGACGGGATGCTCTCTTGAGAGATCCAGATCACTAGTATCTGGTTCTCTCCTGGCGATCCTCTCAAAGTCAAGCAAATGAGATAGCACAGTGTTGGGTGGCACAGGCAAAAGCCCTCACTCGCAACACAGTGCTAAACTCCCACGGTACACAGTCAGAAAGACCACCTAGGCGTTCCACGTCTCCGTTGCAATTGTACTGGTTCAACCGCAACCTAGTACTCATAGGAAATCACAACTCAGAAACCCTATCCCAGTCTAGCATTGCCTAAACCAGCAGAAAACAGGAACATGAATAATCGCACACAGGGAAATGCATATACGAGTGCAACAAACATCAATCAATCCTATTCTAGTTAACCCTTCCAAAAATAGGCTATCTAACAGGCACTTATCTCGTGAGAACTCAAGCGATAATACTTTGGCTGACTAAATCTGCACCAAAGGGGTCATGGAGGTTAAACAGGGACGAGAAGAGAAGAAGATAGGCTGTTCAGAGAGTAGAGAAAGTTCACATCAGTCGGAAGAATATGGATAGTTGCAAGGGATATGAGAAGTCGCTTTGCCTGATGAGTTCTGGGGAAAATACGGCTAGACTTCCCTTTTTATACTCGGCCCTCTAGTGAGCATATCGCCAACTACTAAGGACCGCCCACTGGCAATCATGACGTCATATTCTCTCTCAATCTGGGATCGACAAAGAACTTCCCACGCGCTGAAAGGGAGGAAGGGAGGAGGGAGGAGGGAATTAGGCCTACCGGCCTGCGTGGCGCACTCACTGATCCCCGTTACGTAATATCTCTCTCTCTCTCCTCTCATCATTACATATAAGTCCCACACACAATACTTATATCTAATGATATAAAATAGAACTCGTTGACTTAGAAGAAAACAAAATACATAATGATAATACTTATAGTACAACGGTTCACATAAACTGAGTTAGGAAACTCTACACAGACTACAGCCAAAGTTCCTGCCCTGACGATCCTAGCGAGGGTGGGGCCTGACTGGGCGTTCTGTACAGCATGCTCATACTCGACATGCGTCACACCTCCCCCAAGATTTTACTTGCTCAACCCTGAGCTAAAATCTGATATACAGAACCCCATCAAACCCCTCACACCCAGCGACCGCATGGCACTAAAACAACGCTGAGTTTATCACTAAAACACATCTTATATAAAAAAAAAATTCACATTTCATAACTCCTCCCAACAATAGTAAAAGACATAATATCATGCTCCCAGAGCGAGCTTACAGCAGCTCAGCCGTTTGATAGTTCGTGGACTACTCAAACACTATAGGCTATGACAAACTTATACAATTATCTATATCAAAAAGAAAGAGTTTTTATATGATTTTTATATTTTAATATGTTTTTTTCCGGCTGCACTATAAGGGCAGCCTATTTTCTTCTATACCAAACGCTCAACAATCCTGCTTTACGACCCAATACGCTGGGCTACAACCGCGAGCCAACAAGCACCAAGCGCAAAATACTACTCAAACCAAAGCAGGAGGCTACCCGTGTGTCAATCTCTTCGGGATCATACACCTGTGATAGCCTACGACTGATCATCTACCCTCGATAAACAATCCGCAATCACATTGTCACATCCCGCAATATGCCGGATGTCCAGGTTATACTCCTGTAACATCAATGACCACCGGGTCAGTCTCATATTGCGATTGTGAAATTGATTTAGGAATCTCAAAGGGTGATGATCAGTGTAGATAACCACGACTGGGCCATAGGCTGGAACATACACCTCGAAGTGCCTGAGTGACAGCACAATCGCCAGTAATTCCTTTTCTATTGTAGAATAGTTCTTTTGTGCAGCATTGAACTTCTTAGAAAAGAAACTTACTGGGTGTTCCACACCTTCATTGTCTGTCTGTAGCAAGACGGCACCAGCCCCTACACCACTAGCATCTGTTGCCAGCTGAAAAGGCCTGTTAAAGTCTGGGGCCCTGAGTATCGGGTGAGTACACAGCAAATGCTTCACTAAATTAAAAGCCTTTTCACACTCAGGCGCCCACAAAAACTTTTTGTCTTTAGATAACAAATCTGTGAGAGGTGCCAACACCGTGGAGTAACCTTTTATAAAGCGTCTGTAGTAGCCTATCATACCCAAGAATCTCATGATCTGCTTCTTGGTGGTTGGGTGCGGAAATTTATTGATAGCCTGTACCTTGTTCTGAGGAGGGCACACCTGTCCCCTTCCCACTACAAACCCAAGGTACTGCACAGTGGCTTTTACGAAGTCACACTTTGCCAAATTTACTACCAGACTTGCTTCACTAAGTTTCCGGAACAAGGTCTCCAGGTGCTCACAATGGCTCTCAAAGTCGTCATCATAAATGATTACATCGTCCAAGTATACGGTGCAATTTGGAATGTCCTTGACAATTTCATTCATCAGGTTCTGAAACGTTGCTGGTGCATTCTTAAGTCCGTAGGGCATAACATTACACCGGTAAGTACTCCCGTCCACCACAAAACCACATACCTCTTTAGCGCGCTCGGACAAAGGTACTTGCCAGTAACCTTTTACTAAATCAACTTTAGACAAAAACCGAGCATTACCAATTTTATCAACACTATCATCAACCCGAGGAAGAGGATATGGGTTAGTTGGAGTCAAACCGTTTAGCCTACGGAAATCAATACAGAAGCGTACCTTGCCATCTGGTTTAGGCTGCAGTGTTACGGGGGAAGTCCATTTAACGGTACCTTTCTCTATCAACCCTCTACCGAGCATATACTCCAACTCATCCCTCAGAGCGGGTAGTTTTATGGGGGGCACACGGTATGGGATTGACTTAAAGGGTAGATGGTGCCCCACGTCAACATCATGCATAGCCTGAGTAGTGAGGCCTGGATGTTCAGCGAATACAGTGGGGTATAAACCGAGCAACTGACGGATAGCTTCAAATTGCGGCTCAGGCAAATGGGCTATAGCCTCGTCAGCCCTTAGGCTCGAGTTCCCCGCCCACTGATCCGCTGAAACATGGTGATCCCAGCTATCCTCCTCTGAAGCTTGACTGTCCCCCTCTCCTTCTCCACCACGGCCGCAACAAGCCAACACAGGGACAGTGAGAAGCTCAGAGGGGCGCCTCACATACTCTTTTATCAGGTTCACGTGACATAACTGATTCTTCTTCCTCCTGTCTGGAGTGGCAACAAGGTAATCTAGGTCCGAAATTTTCTCCACAATTTTATAGGGTCCAGTATACTTCGCCGACAAGGGGTTACCCACCAAAGGCAACAAAATCAACACCTCCTGTCCCACAATGAACTCCCGGAGCTTCACTTTGCGATCATACCTGTCCTTCATTAAAGCTTGTGACCCTGTTAAATTCCGACCTGCCATCTCCAGACTCTTAAGCATGCGCTCACGGCTTTCAAACACATACTTCAACAAGGAACAAGGCGGCACAGTTCCTTCCCAAATTTCCCGCAGCATATTAAGGGGGCCCCTGACTCGGTGTCCAAAAATCAGCTCGTTTGGACTAAATCCCAGGCTCTCACCAGGCACTTCCCGAGCAGCAAACAGTACATACGGCAATCCAAGATCCCAATCTCTTCCGTTATCAGCACAATAACACCTGAGCATGCTTTTAAGGGTGGCATGCCACCGCTCAAGCACCCCTTGGCTCTCAGGGTGATACGCTGACGATACCACCGCCCGTATTCCATGCTGTTGCATTGTTTGCTTAAAGAGATTGGAGGTGAAATTGGACCCCTGATCAGACTGAATCTCCTCCGGGTACCCGTACCTTGAAAAGTACCACAACAAGTTACTGACTACCGTCTTAGCCATGCCGTTTTTCATGGGGTATGCATCGGGGTATCTAGTGGCAACATCCATGATGGTTAACAAAAATTTATTACCAGCCTTTGTGGGAGGGAGGGGACCAACCATGTCAACAACAATCTTACTAAAAGGTGGCCCAATTACAGGAATAGGGTGCAACGGAGCTTTAGGAATAACTTGGTTTGGTTTCCCGACCCGTTGACAAATATCACATGAGTTTATCCAGGACTGCACATGAGACTTCATCCCCGGCCACCAAAACAACTTCCCCAAAGCCGCCACCGTTTTTCTTACCCCCAAATGTCCTGCCAGCGGTGTGTCATGCGCCAAACTCAGTAGGCTATCCCTGCACTCCCGCGGCACCATCAACTGGTCCACTACCCCGGACCCCATCTTCCAGCTACGGTTAGGGTCTTGAAAACGCCGATACAGGATGCCATCTAAATAAAAAAAATCTCCCGGCTGTGCATCACCGTCCTCGTCGAGCTCCACAGCTCCATTAGCACACGTTTGGAGCTCAGGGTCCTCCAGCTGCAACCGACGTATATCTGAGGGTGCCAAGCGATCTAACTGCTCCCGGAGCAATGCATGACCCTCCCCGATACTGAGCTGCTCCCTCTGTCTCTCTCGATGTTCATAACGTTGCTGTCGTGGAGACTCGTCATGCCCAGCCTCGTCACTCTCGATGACAGGCCCAGGGGCTACTCCAGAACTAAGTAATGGTGCTAATACTGAATCACCCAGGAGAGCCGCCGAGTCAAAACTCTTAAAACCAACTCCAGCTTTAGCCTCCTCCTGTTGATCGTTCCTCTGCTGGTCTGAAGACGGAGGACTAGGCTGTGACACTTTAGCTGCCCGAGCTCGGGTGACAGCACACGCCATGGGTTGTGCCTGGCACCGCTCGACCCACTCTCGCTCTTCCCTACTCACGTCGGCCGGCCTCTCGGCAACGACTAAGGGTAGAACCTCAGAAGCGGGCATTGCAAAGTCGTTGCCGAGAAGAAGGTCGACGCCCTCCACTGGCAGTTTCTCCACAATCCCAACATCCAATTCACGTGCCACACCATCCACCTCCAACTCCAACCGCACCAGCGGGTATGACCGAGTTGCATTAATACCCTGCACCACCACCACCCGAGCCGCATTTATAGGGTAGCCAGTCAAGTTTTTCATCAAAGTCTGGGAAGCACCTGTATCACGCAAGACCTCTACTCCATGCTTGCGCCCCGCCCACATCACGCAACCCCGTCCTCTATGGTCGCAAAAAACATCCTGAGCAGGGTTCGAGCCTCCCAGGTGCTTCTGCATTGGCTGTGCCTCAGCCTCTGACGAACTGCCCCGGGCAAACTCAGAAGGCTTCAGAGACACACCAATGTTGCAGGCCAAAGACACAGCTGCTGTAGGTGGTTTGCTAGGACAGACTCTTGCAAAGTGCCCCTTTTTATGACATTGATAACACTCTAACTCCCCTTTGGGCTTCCCTTGGTACTGGGAAGGGCCCGGCCCCTTCTTAAATGGGACGGTGCTAGTCTTGTGGTCAGTCTTGGTATCATAACTCTTGTACTTGTTTGCATAAGATATATTACTAACTCGGGGGGGTGGGGCGTCACGCCCCTTGTTACCTGCCTCACTACGCTGGGCAGACCCGCACCCACGAATTAATGATAGCCGGAGGTCAGCCATCTCAGCTGCCTCCTGTAGAGTTTTTGGATTCTTTTCTTTAATAGTTAAAGTCATTTCTGCACCTGTACACTTATAAAACTGCTCGAGCAGAAACAGCTCAGTCAACTGTTCGGCCGTCTCAGCTTTCTCAGAACGTGTCCAGTTTGTAAGTGCATCTTTTAAGTCCCGGGCATGTTCAAGAAAGGTCGCCTCCCTAGTCTTTGTAACACCCCGAAACTTCAATCGATATGTTTCTGGTTGCAACTCGTATGCCCGTAGGACAGCTCTCTTCAATTCTGGGTAGTCAATGCAAGACTCTAAAGGCAGTGCATCATAAGCCTTCAGACCCTTACCCGTAAGTCTTGAGGAGACCAGAGCTGCCCACTTCTCTTCAGGCCAATTATGCTCCCTACACTTCTTCTCAAAACGATTAAAAAATTCTGTGACTTCAGTTTCACTAAATGCCGGCACCAACTTGACTAAGTGGGACAAGGACTGTTCTCTTACTTGGCCCTCACGGCCCATCCGAATCCCTGTCGACTCTGCACGAGTCTTATCTAAATCTATTTGAGCACAATATTTCTCTGAGTCGTACCTAAGCTCAGCCTCGTGCCTCCTAATCTCAGCCTCAATCTCCTTCTCCTGCTTCCTAGTCTCATTCTCCTGCTTCCTAGTCTCATTCTCCTGCCTCCTAGTCTCATTCTCCTGCCTCCTAGTCTCAGCCTCAATCTCCTTCTCATGCCTCCTAGACTCATTCTCCATCTCCTGCTTCCTAGCCTCATTCTCCATCTTAGCAAGCTCGAGTTTAAATATCATCTCAGGAGACAGGCCGGAAGAGGGAGCTGCCACTACTGAAGGAGGGGGGGCAAGAACTGGGGAACCACCATACGCACCGCCCGAGGGCACTCCAATCTTCCAATGCTCATCCCTCTGTGGGAGAGTGCTAACCTCCGGCAACTGAGTGGACGGCACTGTGGGAGTCGAGTGAGAGGGGATCTGGGGAGGAACCCCCCCAAACGCCCTCTCCTCCGAAACCCCATGTCGCCCACGCAACACCCAGGAAATCAGCTCCCCCTTGGACATCCCTCCTACATTGGATAGACCCAAAACCTTGGCTATCAGGTGCAAGCCATAAACATTCACCCCAGTCAGCCTCTCCTCCGTCACGTGGTACTGCTTACTCACAAAAAGTCTAGCATCCTCCTCACTAGTTACTAACGGCACCTCCTCAAATAGCATCTCTCGCTCCTCGTCAGTACTAGGGCACGACATACTGAAGTTCACAAAAAATTCTCGAGACAAAAGTGTTAAACTCCCTTATGTAAGCACTAATTACTAAATTAACTGGAGTCTCTTAAATGCTCTCCTAATTGCCTTACAAAAAAAAATATTCTTCAATATGTACGCTAAAGTACGAACAAACAAATGTTGTACAACTCTGCAAAAAATTATACTGTTCACAAAATCCTAAGCAAGGTCGCCATTTGTTACGACCGGGCACTCGGGTACACTAGGGCTCTTACACAGGACTCGAGTATGGCTCGCTGCCACAACGGAAACACACGATCCCAACCCCAGAGTACTGCCAGCCGAACAAAAAACGCCACTACCCTCCAGAGTTCTATCTGCTATAACGGGGTATACAAGAACTCGGTACTAGCGTTTCACACAACAGACTAATAGCAAGACGGGAGTTATCTAGTCTGGTCAACAATCAAACAAAGAAGAAAGTACTACAACACTAAAGAATAGTGTTGGCCGAAGCCGAAGTAATCCACCCTTGAACTAAGAACTTAAGAAGTCCTCCACCCTCTACTTCGGATCGGCACTATTACGTTACGTTAAACAATAGTCCTCGAGCATCAAGCAAGGAATCTTCTGATAAGTTAGATGCTTCTCGAATACTCATAAGAAGTAAGTATCGGATTTTGAACAGCAATTTAATGAATAACTCACTGGTAATTAAAGGCTTTAAATTGACATAAGAAGAATTATAAGAATAAGCAATAGGATATGGCAAACATTAAGAAGAAGTACTCCGACAATGCACTGGCAATAGCCTACTAAGATTGTGCTCGTGGGCCACTAATCTCTGAAGTAGCTAAGCGTGCCACACATGAAATCAATAGTGCTTAAACAATAATATACATAAGGAGAAGCTTCAATACTATACTGTATCTGCTGGTCGAGCAAAGTCTAGCTGGGATATCTAAGGTTAAGAGACAATGGCTGAGCAAGCGGCTCGTAGCCTAGCGAGGTCCTTAAGACTGTGCGGCCAAATTACGGTAATTGACGGGATGCTCTCTTGAGAGATCCAGATCACTAGTATCTGGTTCTCTCCTGGCGATCCTCTCAAAGTCAAGCAAATGAGATAGCACAGTGTTGGGTGGCACAGGCAAAAGCCCTCACTCGCAACACAGTGCTAAACTCCCACGGTACACAGTCAGAAAGACCACCTAGGCGTTCCACGTCTCCGTTGCAATTGTACTGGTTCAACCGCAACCTAGTACTCATAGGAAATCACAACTCAGAAACCCTATCCCAGTCTAGCATTGCCTAAACCAGCAGAAAACAGGAACATGAATAATCGCACACAGGGAAATGCATATACGAGTGCAACAAACATCAATCAATCCTATTCTAGTTAACCCTTCCAAAAATAGGCTATCTAACAGGCACTTATCTCGTGAGAACTCAAGCGATAATACTTTGGCTGACTAAATCTGCACCAAAGGGGTCATGGAGGTTAAACAGGGACGAGAAGAGAAGAAGATAGGCTGTTCAGAGAGTAGAGAAAGTTCACATCAGTCGGAAGAATATGGATAGTTGCAAGGGATATGAGAAGTCGCTTTGCCTGATGAGTTCTGGGGAAAATACGGCTAGACTTCCCTTTTTATACTCGGCCCTCTAGTGAGCATATCGCCAACTACTAAGGACCGCCCACTGGCAATCATGACGTCATATTCTCTCTCAATCTGGGATCGACAAAGAACTTCCCACGCGCTGAAAGGGAGGAAGGGAGGAGGGAGGAGGGAATTAGGCCTACCGGCCCGCGTGGCGCACTCACTGATCCCCGTTACGTAATATCTCTCTCTCTCTCCTCTCATCATTACATATAAGTCCCACACACAATACTTATATCTAATGATATAAAATAGAACTCGTTGACTTAGAAGAAAACAAAATACATAATGATAATACTTATAGTACAACGGTTCACATAAACTGAGTTAGGAAACTCTACACAGACTACAGCCAAAGTTCCTGCCCTGACGATCCTAGCGAGGGTGGGGCCTGACTGGGCGTTCTGTACAGCATGCTCATACTCGACATGCGTCACATGAAGTCCCGAAAGGAGAATGACCAAGAGTTTGTAAGGTATGAAAGAAGATCACCAGTAGGGCGACCCTTAACCCGGCAGCTGAGGAAGACTCTTAAGAGGTCCTACTGGGCGGCTGCGGGAAGACTTTTAAGATCCTAGGCCTAAAAAAAATCATTTAAAACACCCCAGTGGCACTAAAAAAAAATTGTTTTGTTTAGGTGAGATAATTTCCCTCTATTACTAGCTACCACTCCTACACATGTGTCCCAACCCCCCTTTTCCCCTCCTCCCTCCCCTTTTTCCCCCCTCAGGTATTTTCTCTATTATTCCCGATATTTATCGAGTATTTTCGTGGCAGGACGGGTGGGAGAGAGGGAGGAGAGTGGAGGAGTGTAACTCCGACCCTCCAAACCAGTCTGAAAGCTCCCCTGGTCTCTCACTGCCATGCGAGACACAGGAGACTGAGGGTGTTAGTTTCTCACTGCTCAAGGCCAGATTTCGACCGCGGGGCTAAAATATAAAATTTTCACCAGCCAATTGCTGTTACTAATTGTTTTGTTGCTTTCCCATGTTCATATGTTCATATTAAAAGTAAAATAGGCGCATATGGATAAGTATTAATTATATATATGGTAAATTAACTATTTTAGTGAGGAATGAATCAGAATACCTTCGCACCAAGGGCACATTCAAATACCATAGTTGCGCAGTTAAGAGGTTAAGGAAACCATACTGGCGATATGAGAGCAGATTATGAGAAAATAAATGCTTAAGAAATTTGGAAGTAGGAATGTTTAACAAAATATAGAAATACAAGAGATGACAATAGTTGGAGGGTTGAGAACGGTCACCCTTCTTTGCGACAGGTTGAATGAGAGCAAACTTCCAGCAAGAAGGGAATACATTACAGGAGAGACAGAGACGAAAGAGTTTGCCTAGGCAGGGCGTCAGCACGGAAGCACAGTTTTTTAGTACAACAGGGGAACACCATCCGGAAAGTACGCCTTTTTAGTATTAAGCCCAGAGAGCGTAGAAAGTACATCTTTAGAAGAGATTAGGATATTAGGCATAAGTAAGAGAGGGAGGAATACCACCGGAATGATCCAAGGTGGAGTTTCTAGCGAAAGTTTGAGCGAAGAGTTCAGCTTTGTCAGAGGAAGAAGTGATGGTTGTGCCATCAGAGTGAAAAAGGGGATGGAAAGACGAGGAAGAATAATTGTTGTAGAGGCTTTTGGCTAGATGCCAGAAAGCTTGGGAAGTGCTAGAGTTGGATAGTTCAGTGCATTTATTATTGATAAAAGAGTGTTTGGCAAGTCGAAGGACAGATTTGGCTTGATTCCGGGCAGATAAATAGGAAGAATGAGATTCTTGACTTTTAAGGCGTCGGTACCGTTTGAATGCTTCCTCCTTATTGCGGACAGCAGTAGGACAAGTGTGAGAAAACCAAGATTGTTATGCATTAGTCAGAGAGAAGAAAATGGAATGTATGCCTCCATGTCCGATAGGATAAACTCAGTAATGCATTCAGTACTCTCCGAGAATACCCGGTCATGGAGGCATAAAATAATTCCATAGGAGATCAAAGAAGTACTGCCGGAGAGACTCCCTCAGCAGCGCCAAAGTGCCACAAGCGTCGCTGGCTGAGAGTATTGGTTGGCCGTACTGGAAAGATAGGACAGGTGACAGAGATATGTGTATGGTCGGAGGAGCCCAGATAAGAGGAGAGAAAAGATCGACAGTATAAGAAGTAGGGTTAGAAGTTAAAAATAAGTAAAGAATGTTGGGCCGGTCTCCGAAGCGATCAGGGATACGGGTTGCTGAACCAACTGCTCTAGGTCATTTAGGATATAAAATACGTAGGCTTGTTCACCAGGTTGGTCACTAGTATGAGAGGAGAGCCATTGGCGGTCGTGAACGTTGAAATCTCCTAAGATGGAGATTTCTGAGAAATGGATAGAATGTGTTCCACTTTAGAGTTTAGATAGTCAAAGAATTTGGGAAACTCGATAGAGTAAGGGGAAAGATAGACAGCACATAAATATTTAGTATGAGAATGACAGGATAGTTTGAGCCAAAGTTGAAAATTCAGAGGAGTCAAAATCGGGAACACTAGAGCAAGTGCTTCAGGCACCTGAGTTTCAGTGAGGAAAAGAAGGTCAGGTCTGCAGGAGGAGAGGTGGTGTTCTTCAGAGGGAAAATTAGAGGAAAGGCCGCGAATGTTGGAAAAGTTGATAGTAAGAGTGTCTGACCGTGGTCCAGAGCATTTAGAGGGGTCGTCAGGCGGGCGTGGTGACATTTATATATATATATACAGTATATAAGGGAGGTGTGGCAGAGTGGTCTTGCCACTGGACTGGTAATCCAATGGACCCGGGTTCAAATCCCAATATGTCAATGGGAAGATATTATTGGGATGGAGTTTGTGCTGTACCTAATTTCAGTGCATTACCACAGCACACCGAAATGCCCAAAACAAAATACCCTCATTGTTCCCTGATTAAATAGCATTGTATGAATATTACCATATTCAAAATATCTTACAGGGGGGCAATGCCTAGTGAATTAATTGCTCAATAGGTGGCATTCTGAGAGTGAGGGACCGAGTGTAGGGGATGAGATGGTGAAGCGCAGAGGCGAAGCGGCTTCAGAGGTGGAGTTGCTTCGAGCTTGGGTGCTTTGCATGTCTCACTCCCTAGACTGTAACAAGACCTCACGGGCCTCACCGTGTTCAGTGGTGTAGTGTAAAGGCTCTCAGCCTATGCCCGAGAGGGAGTAGTTGGAATATAGAAGAAAACAAAAAATATATATATATAATATTATATATACCGGTATATATACAGTATATAATATATATATATATATATATATATATATATATATATATATATATATATATATATATATATATATATATATAATATTAAATATACCGGTATACTGTATATACAGTATATAATATATATATATATATATATATATATATATATATATGAGATCCTATACATTCAACCGTTATACATGGAACGGTGAAGCCTGTGAGGTCTCGTTCCAGTCTAAGGGGTGAGACATGTGAAGCACTTTTAGCTGCGACCAACCCCTGCCATTTTGCCTCTGCAGCATGCATGGGGCTTAGTTGCCCACTCATGGCTCAAAGCAATCCTATCTCTGAAACTGCCACGCTCCAGTGCTTCACTGTCTTAACTCCTAGACTCGGACCCTCACTCTCAGAACGCCACCTATTGAGCAGTGAACTCACTAGGCATTGTCCCCCTGTAGCATATTTTGAATAAGGGAATATTCATACAGTGCTATTAAAATCAGGGAACAATGAGGGTATGTACTTGTCGTTTTGGTGGGCTTTGTGGTAATGCACTGATACTACTGTCGGTACAGCACAAATTCCATCCCATTAATATCTTCCCATTGATATATTGGGATTCGAACCCGGGTCCATTGGATTACCAGTCCAGTAGCAAGACCAGTACACCACACCTCGCCTAATATATCTATAGCTATAGCAATCCAACATCTCTGCTAGGATCACTGCATCAACTGCAAAATAAAGATCAGTGATCTTGAAATTGCCATCATCTGCTCTGCAGCGACTCTGCCCAACTGTCCAGCCCAGTAACAAGTCCAAACAAGTGTTGAAAAGTGTAGATACTAGAACACAACCCTGGTTCACACCTGAATTCACATGGAAGAAAGAGGATGCTCCCCCACCACACTTGACAGTACTTTCTGTTCCTGTAAAAAATGCAGACACCAGGTCAATTATCGCTGCGGGAATCCTGTGTAGCCAAAGAAGCTCCATGAGAATCTCTCAGTGCGCCGAGTCAAATGCCTTCTTGAGATCAACATAAACTGCAAAGCATCACTTTTTTAAACTCGGGTGGACGTTTCACGAGAGCCTGGAGCACCAGAAACTGGCCAGTTGTTCACTCCTTGGCTGTAAATACACATTGCTCATGTCTCTGTTCCTTTAGCAGGTGATTCGCATTAGTGCCCATTATGGGCACAAACCTTGCCTGGCATGCTGGGCAGTGTAACACCATGGTAGTTATTGAAGTTCTATCGATCCCCATTCCCTTTCCAGATAGGAGTGACCAGATCCCTCTTTCAGTCAGGAAGAATGTCATCTGTCTGCCATACAGTGGTCAGTACCACATGTAACCCAATGACCATGGACTCGCCCCCAGCTTTCAGCGGTTCTCCAGGAATGCCATAAACACCAGGAGCTTTCCCACCCTTTAGCTTGGCCACACCCTCCCTTGACTCAGCAGGGGAGGGAGGGTCTTCAATAAATGGCAGATCAGGTACCAGTGTCTGGACGGTCACTGTATGAAGATTGTCCGTTTGGGGCCACTGACCATGTGCAACTGCTCAAAGTACTCATCCCAGCAGTACCTGCACTTATCATCACTCAATTCGAGTTGGTCACATGCTATCCTAACAGAACTTACCTGGGGGGTAGGTTAATAGTGAAATTTCTTCAAGGGGTGGCAAGCAGGCTTAACCTCTCCGCTGCATAGGGGGGGGGGTATTGGCCACCCCTCCATGTGCGGAGGTATTTAGACTGTTTCCTAAACTCAAATCGTCATTGTACCATAAATATCATTAATACTTATCCATATGCGCCTATTTTACGTTGATTATAAAGGTATTAACCTGTTACAACAATAAAACAAGTGGAAACAGCATTTGGATGGTTAAAATCGGCGATAGAGGCCGGGAGTTACATAACTTATGGCTGAGGCAGCCTGCCAGCCAGCCAGCCTTCATGACGGCTGGAGAGACACTGTTGCGCGGTAGTCTCTCTCTCGCTCTTTCCCACGCTTGGTAACACAGATGACCACGCCCTGCTAGCAACTCGCTAATGTTAGCACGAAAATATACCTAAGAATAAGGGAATAACACGGAGAATAGGTGATAATTGAAGGGGGGAGGGGAAGGGTGGAAGGAGGGGATGTGGAGGAGTGATATTTGGCATGGCCAAGGGGCAATACAAAAACAAAAAAACACAATAAAATTATACTGGGCTGATTTAAATGTTTTTTTTTTAGGCCTTGGATTATATGAGGAGTTCCGCAGCGCAGCGGTAAAACTCTTATGATGAGATCTGCACTTGCTGGGTTAATGGTAATTTGCAGAGAAATGTCTCTCAACCTCCTCCGAGATTCTCCTGACAGCTGACATGCCTCTCTTTTTCTCTCCTAAGGGAAATTCTCTCTCTGCGAGACAGGGCCTTGTGCTGACCCAATACTCCATCCTATCTGGCAGCATGACTCTCTTCAATTATACCTAACATCTCACCCTATAGGAAACATCTCCTTGACCTCTGTTTGACTCCAATGCATACTTCAACTGCAGACAAGGTTCCACGTCTAAAGATTTCCCACAATGCTATAGGATCCTCCGGGGAGCCAAATGCTTCAAACCAATTGGAGACTGCCACTGCATATACTCCCCTGCAGACCCCTTATCCTAGAGCCTCTCAAATTAAAGCCCTGGTTGATGACATTGTGAGACCCTCTGATTTTCGGGCGAAGCTTGAGTGTACCAACAACAGTCCTGTGATCAGTAGCAAAAAACTCAGCACTCATTAACCTCTGGACTGCAGGAAGACTCTTAAGATCCAAGGCCTATAAAAATAACCTTTTAAAACAACCCAGTGGCACTCAAAACAAAGCAATTTGTGTTTGGGTGAGATAATTTCCCTCCATTACTTACTACCACTCCTACACATGTATTTTCATGCGAGAACCGGTGGGAGAGAGAGGGGTGGTGGAGGAGTGTATCTCCGACCCTCCAAGCCAGTCTGAAAGCTCCCCTTGTCTCTCAGTACCTTCCGAGACAAGAGAGAGGGAGGGTGTTTGTCTCTCACCGCTCAAGGTCAGATTACGACTGCGGGGCTAAAACATTACATTTTCACCTGCCAATTGCTGTTACCGCTGTTTTATTGCTTTCCCATGTTCATATGTTCATGTTAAAAGTAAAATAGGCGCATATGGATAAGTATTAATTGGAGTTTGTATTTTATATTAATGTTAAAGAAGGTGTTACTTATATATAGTAAATTAACGATTTTAGTGAGGAATGAATCAGAATACCTTCGCATGGTGGGCAATTTCAAATACCATAGCTGCGCAGTTAAGAGGTTAAGATCTAGGACCAATTATCTTTCTTAGGACCAATTCTCTTTCTAATTTACATCAACGACATAGATGAGGGTCTCACCTGTACAATCTCAAAATTTGCTGACGATACAAAATTTGCAAATAGCGTACTCTCAAAAGAACAAGTTGACGATATGCAACACAATCTAGATAAATTGTCATGTTGGGCCCAAATTTGGCAAATGAGTTTCAATGCGGATAAATGTAAAGTACTACATATCGGATACCTAAATGAGAAAGCAAACTATTCGATGAATGGCACTCAGCTTAAGAATGTAAACAGAGAAACCGATCTGGGAGTAACAATATCGAGTAACCTAAAACCGAGTCAACAATGTTCAGAAGTTGTTAAGAAGGCAAACAAAATAATTGGCTTTATAGGCAGGTCATTTGAGCATAAATCCAAAGAAGTTATCCTAACCCTTTATAATTCTTTAGTCCGCCCTCTTCTGGAATACTGCGTTCAATCCTGGTGCCCTTATTACCAAAAAGATATAAACAAGCTAGAACGAGTTCAACGTAGAGTTACCAAAATGATACCTAGCCTAAAGAACAAACCATACGAAGAGCGTCTTAGAGAATTAAATCTATTTCCTTTAACCCAGCGCAGCTTAAGAGGTGACTTAATTCAAGTGTTCAAAATCATCAAAGGCATCGACAATATGAACTGTAGTAAGTACTTCACTATCGACCAATCTAATTACACGCGGGGAAACGGTTGCAAAATTATTGGTAAATCTTTTAACTCACATGAATCTAAGAATTTCTTCTTCAATCGAGTTGTCAACTTGTGGAATGGGCTTCCCCGAAACGTTATAGACTGCATCACCGTTGATTCATTTAAACTCCGCCTAGACAAATATCTCGCATCAAACCCGCGACTGACTGCGGTTGTAAATGAATAACTTTATTTTATCCCCCCCTCAGTTACTAACCCATCTGTCCCCTACTAACTTCCTAATCCTGCCACGGACATTAGTTCCAGGGCAGTAATTCCCTTTCCAATGTTCCCTTACCCACTCTAAACCACTGTTTGGACACTTGATCCTCAGTGTTTTGGAGGACAAGCAACCTAGAAGGGTCACTAGATCTGTTGTTGCTTGATTTCCTTTGTACTCCTTTGTACCTTACAGTTCTTGAGGGTCCTCCAATGAGTGCTTATGAGTATGTGACCGATCTCCTTGGCCACACCACCAGCTTCAGGAAGAGATAACTGTTGACATTCCTGGTACCAGACCAATGAGAACCGATACATGCTTCATAGCCAGCCCAATTTCTGCCAGTAGCTGTATTGATGTCCCCAAAGACAACAAGTGTGTCCCGTGAGTAGCACTGTTCAACAATAAAGTTGTTAGTGTAGAACATTTCATTCTCTTCTAAATTACTTAGCTTGGTAGGAGTATGTACTGCAACAAGCGAAATTAAGCCCATCGTATGCTTTATCCTAAGCAGCAGTATAAGCTTATCAACAGATGTTACCCCCGCAACTGTGGAAACCAAGGTGGAAGAGAGCACAACAACAATCCCCCTTACACCAGCACCATTGCCTGAAGCCAGACCAGTAGTATGTATAACCAACTGATCTCACCGTTTACAGGCCACCTCACCTCAGAGAGGGCCACTATGTCGACCCCTAGCCATTGCAGCTCCCCAGATGAAGGAAGTAGTTGGTCATCACCATAGAGAGTTAATATGTTCCAAGTTCGACCCAGAAACCCCTCTGAAAGTTAAGCCCAGGAGCGAGTCTTTGGGATCGTGACTCGTCACGACCACCATACAAGTCAGGAGTTATTCTAGGGGATCCGCTGCCACTTAGATTGCAGGGGTCCTGAAGGATTTGCCCTGCATTCTTAACAACTGGCACCCTTGCTTGACTGACAGGAGCAGTAGGACTGGTCCCTCCAGCCGAGCCAGGTATGACTGGCATTGAACCCCTCCGAATTGCTGAGCTGGAGTCGTAGGCACGCGCCCAGTAGTGTTTCCCAAGATCCCTGGTCCCTTTTACTACATTGTGTGTGGTTGTGGAGTTGTTTTTTTATTGGATCGGGTCGCAGGCCCTACCCCAAACCAGCTGGCTCTACCCAATCGTCACTGGAGCTATTGAGGAAGTTTATAGTTTGAGGTTTTCCTTCCCCTAAATGAGGTTGCATGCCAAGGCTAACAAGTTCTGTTTACGCATTTCTTTTAGAGTTAACAAGATAATTTGATATTATAATGACAGCTCTGTGCCAACAGAGTCCATTTAAGATGCTAATACAAATTATTGTACCTTACCTCAATTACTGCAACCGTCGTAAACACATCTCCTATTATAAAGACATGTTTTCTGTGGTTGACAT
>JBAKBP010036723.1:0-18100 GCA_037953745.1 Lithodes maja | reverse complement strand
TGAACAGTAACAGGAAAATATGTATAGTGTGCGATATTGGATTCAACAAAAGGAGTACAACGTCACAATGTAGTAGTTGTAATGGAACAGTACACGATCGATGTACTTACGTTACTAGCAGAAAATAAGTGGAATGCGATAACTGTAGGGAAATAGCTATTAAGGGTCCTAAAATCATTTGTGAAATATGTGAATCACTCATAACAAGAAAACAAAGGATCATAAACTGTGTTAAGTGTAAAACTGTAGCTCACATGAAGTGCATCTCTAAGAAGACCAACAGTGAAGAACGGGAATTCCTATGCAACATATGTGCCTTGCATTCATTACCGAATATTAATGTAAATGAACCAATTAGTATTAACAACTCAGAATCCAGCCAGGACACATTCAAAATCAAAGATGAATACAGAGTGTTCACCAACAAAGGGCTCCATCTTATCCACATTAACGCCAGATCAATGTACCATAAATTGTCAGAATTAAACTTGTTAGCTAATAAGGCCAAAGCTTCAATAATTGCAATCACAGAAACCTGGCTGGATTCAAGTATAAACGATGGTGAAATAAACATTCAAGGTTTCAATATGGTTAGGAATGATCGCAATAGGCATGGGGGAGGAGTATGTCTGTATGTAAAAAACAACCTCACACACACAACCAGGACCGACCTCCATGTAGAAAATCACGAAGCTCTGTGGATCGATCTACACCTGCCGAGGACAAGACCCATCACAATTGGGGTATGCTATAGGCCACCAGACGACACACAATTCTTGACCAAATTTGAACGAACGTTGTCATCGCTAGACCCTCGGAATGAATCCATCATACTAGGGGATTTTAACCTGTGTTACAAACAACGAAATTATAGGCTTGTACGAGAATATAGGCATATACTGACAATGCACAATCACAAACAACTCATCACAACCCCCACACATATCTCTGAGAACACTGCCACAATAATAGACCACATAAACTGTAACAGAGAGGACAAAATATCCCAATCAGGGGTTATACAGACTGGGATAAGTGATCACTTCGTCACATATTACACACGAAAAACCACAAAAATTACCCTAGAGAATCACAAGATTATCAAAACAAGGTCACTCAGAAACTACAATAAAGAAACATTTCTGGACATTTTATGGAATACAGACTGGTCTCCAGTGTTTGGAAGTACAAACGTTAATGACGCATGGGTTGGCTTCAGAACCATCATCACAAACATTCTAGACGAAATAGCTCCTCTGAAAGACATACGAATTAAAGCAAGGTCAGACCCATGGATCAACAATGACATACTACACCATCTGGAACACAGAGACAATCTGTTAAAAAGGCTAGCGAAACATAGACAGGATCAAGGTCTGAAACATGAGTTCAACAGGGCCAGGAATAAACTAAGTAGGAAAATAAAATCAGCGAAAACTAATTATTTTCACAATAAGGCAGAGGAATATCAGAATAACCCAAAGAAACTATGGAGGCACCTAAAAACAACAGGCTACAGCAACAAGACAAGGGATTCGTCTAACACTAATATTGCTCTCACCATTAATGATCAGATTTGCCACGATAAACGACAAATTTCAACCTACTTCAACTCCTTCTTCACCTCCATAGCAAACACACTTGCACAGAACCTACCTCAACCTCTCAATAAATACACGACAACAACGGCCACCTTTCGAAATTTCTACAGAGATAAAGACATACACCCAAACACATTTGGATTGCAAAATGTTACACCAAAATACACTTTTGACGAGCTGTCTAACCTAAATGTACATAAAAGCACAGGACCAGACAAAATTCCTGCCAAATTTCTACGAGATGGAGCCATTGGTATAGCAGGCCCCCTAACCCACATCATCAACTTGTCAATTAACACCAACACTGTACCTGCTGAACTGAAGGAAGCTATTGTAACCCCTCTATTCAAGAAAGGAAATAAACTAGAAGTTTGTAACTACAGACCAGTTAGCATATTATGTATTGTATCTAAAATCCTTGAAAGAGCGGTATACACCCAAATTGAACACTACCTCAAACAAAATGATCTATTCTATAAGTTTCAATCAGGTTTCAGATGCATGTACTCGACAGACTCCTGTCTCATCCACTTAACGGATCACATTCGTAAAGAAATTTCTAAAGGTAACTACACCGGTATGGTTCTTCTTGATCTACAAAAAGCGTTTGACACAGTAGACCATGATATCCTATGTAATAAACTACAAGCAATGGGCATAGGATCTGTGAACTAGTTTAAATCTTATCTTAGTGGTAGAACCCAAAGAGTCAAAATTGACGATAATATATCTGATCCTATGCCAATTAACTGTGGGGTCCCGCAGGGAAGCATCCTTGGTCCCTTACTCTTTCTCTGTTATGTGAACGACATGGAACTGAGCGTCTCATGTAAATTATTACTGTATGCAGACGACAGCGTGCTCCTGGTTTCAGGAAAAGACCCAATAAGTATTGCCGCTTCACTTTCCAAAGAACTAGAATCATGTAGTGAATGGCTAGTGGACAATAGACTATCTCTTCACCTGGGCAAGACGGAAGCCATCTTATGTGGAACAAAACGCAAACTGAAAGACATTGTGGGCTTCTCGGTCAACTGTAATGATATTCCTATAACAACAGTGTCACAAATTAAATATCTCGGACTAAAACTGGACGCGAGTTTGTCAGGTGAAACAATTTTGGAATCTATCCTGAGTAAGTGTAGAGCACGTATAAAATACCTGTATAGACAGGTGGGATGCTTGCCCGCGGCGACCAAAAAGACCCTCTGCCAAGCGCTTGTTCAATGTCATTTTGACTATTCTGTGTCATCCTGGTACTCTGCATCATCTAAATCAGCACAGCACAAACTTCAGGTCACTCAAAATAAAATGGTTAGGTTCATGCTGACCCAGATCACATGTTGGCCAGGAACAACTTCATTCACTAGGTATGCTCAATGTCGCTGACAGGGCCAAACAAATCAGGCTCACTAATGCCTTCAAAATTTTCTATGACAGAGCTCCAGAGTACCTAAAGAATGATTTTGTTAAAGCAAATGAGAGGAGTGGACATAATACAAGAAACAGGATGTTTAATTTTAAGGTCCCGAGAATCCAAGGACAGGGTAAGCAAACATTCTTCTTCACAGCCATCAAAGACTGGAACGACCTACCCCAGTCAGTCCGTGAAAAGAGAACACTGTATTCCTTCAGACGTAGCCTGAAGGAACACCTGAACCGGACAGCTGCGAGAAGGGAGCACCAAGCTTATGTCTACTACTAAATGCGACATAAGAGATAGACAAACCAAACTGAAATTATTACTGATTACGGATTACTGATATTTACTATAGGATGTAAGGTATCTTAAAATAACCCCCTAGAAATACTTTCTCTAAAGTATCTATTTCTTTATCCTCCCCATTTTCCCCAGCTAACCTAATCCCACAAGGACCCCAATGGAAATACGCCTAACGGCCTTATTGGGCTATCCTTAGTTGGAATTATGCAAGGCTGGTACATGTCATATTTGTAACAAACTATGTGGTACCAACTCTGTAAATTGCTAACTGAATAAATATTATTATTATTATTATTATTATTATTATTATTATTATTTATCCCCAGAGCTACTACTCTTTGGAATTCACTTCCCTCGAATTGCTTTCCACAAACTTACAATCTACAAATGTTTAAATCCAGTTGTTACAAACATTTTATGAATGGAGGATGCCTTTAGGCACATGGACCTTTTTGTTTTATCTGTGTTTTTCCTTCCTCCGTTCATTGTCTCTTAAAAAAAAAAAAAAAAAAAAAAAAAAAAAAATCACCTTTTGCTCCCCAGAACTCGCCCCCACAACATCCTGGAGGGTGGTCAGAACCTTAGGCTCTGACCACCTCCCGATCATTATCACCACCAAAACCAGACTCACCCCAGCTAACCACAAACACACATACACCAATTATAAAAGACCTAACTGGGAATCATTCACAAATGAGACAGAACAACACTTCACAACTCTAAACAGTACACCCATCACTAACATCAACAATGCTGTACACATACTCAATAAAACTATCCAAAACACTGACAAGAAACACATTCCAAGAGGTAACAGAAAAAGACACAACCCCAACTTCACACCAGAAATTCAAAACCTCATCAGACAACGCAACATACTGAAACACTCCCCAGCACCCCACACACAAGACATCACACAACAAATCCAAGCACTCAACACCCAAACTGAGTTATCTGGTGAGTTATCTGCTCAACAGGTGGCGTTGTGTGTGTGTGTAAGTGTGAGACTCCGAGTGTAGGGGGTGAGACAGTGAAGCACGGGAACGAGGTGGCTTCAGAGATGGGGTCGTTTTGGGCCATGAGTGAGCACCGTGCCTCATGTGAAGGCAAGATGGCAGGTGCTCGTTATACTCTACGTGCTTCACATGTCTCACTCCCTAGACTGGAACAAGACCTCACGGGCTTCACTGTTCATTGTAAAGCGGTGAATGTTAAGGCTCTCAGCCTATGCCCGAGAGGAAGTAAGTTGGAATATAGAAAAAAAAAAAAAAAAAAAAAACGAACAACAAAATACAAGAACAACAAAAACTAAATTGGAATAACTTCCTACAAACACTTGATCACAAAACAAACCCCAAAAAACTCTACAAAACACTAAACAGCATCACACTTTCCAACAGCAACACAACACAATCACATGCTGCAATCACAACAACAGACTCTACTCCTTCATGTAAACAACAAGCAAACACTCTCATCAATCACTTCTCACATGTCAGTCACCTAAAACCTCACAAAGACGACCGACGTGTCATCCGACGTAAGAGACAATTCCCCACAGACCCTGACTATACACCCTTCACCAATCACCAGACAAAGCATATCATCAACAATCTCAAGCACTCACCCACTTGTGGCCTAGACAACATAAGCAACATACACCTCAGACACCTGGGACCACAAGGCATACAAGCACTCACTAACATATCAAACTACAGTTATTCACACAACACAATACCAGACATTTGGAAGCATGGTCTCATCACCACATTCCCCAAACCCAACAAAGACCCCACGCTACCCTCCTCGCACCGCCCCATCACACTCCTTTGCTCCCCCTCCAAAGTCATGGAACGCCTAGTGTTACAACTAATTACACCCGACCTACCCCTAGCTCCAACACAACATGGCTTTAGGCCACTGCACTCCACAAACACTCTCACAGACCTTACACAAAGAGCTTTTGACGGCATCAACTCAGCTAGACCACCACACAGATCACTATTAGCCACACTCGACATTAGTAAAGCCTTCGATGCCATCCCCCGCCACAACCTAACAAACAAAATCTACAACACAAACATGCACAACAACGCAAAAAGGTAGATGGCCAACTTCCTAGCAGGCAGATGTGCACACATATCTTTTGCCGGTCAGTCATCTAAAATCAGAAAGTTTCCAAACGGAGTCCCACAAGGATCCTTCCTATCGCCCGCACTCTTCAATCTGTACATGCACGATATAACTACACCCAATACGCCCAAATAAACTTAGCCTCCTATGCAGATGACATAACACTCACATGCACACACCATGACCCAAAAAGAGCAACAGATCTCCTTCAACCCTATCTCAACACACTACATGGCTGGTGCACTACAAACAGACTTAATCTACCCCCAGCCAAATCCACCGCAACCCTGCTCACAAGCTGGACAGGAGAACACAAATACATCCCTCAACTCACCATAAACAACACACCCCTAACACATACACACACACACAAAATCCTAGGAGTAACATATGATACTCATATGACATTCAAACAGCACACCACAAACATTAAAAAGAAATGACACCCAGACTTAACGCCCTCAAGTCACTTGCTCACACAAAATTTGGACACAACAAAGAAACTACCACCATAGTATAATATTATAAACAATACATAAGATCAGTGATCATGAGAGGCACTCAATTCCTGGCAGTAGCCTCCACGAACCAAGACCACCCACTAAACTACATGGCAACACACCCACAGACACCAAGAAATATCAAAACAACACCCAGCACACGGTATCACACACAATTACTGTCCTCTCTCCCACCTCGAACCACCTTCCAGAAGCACATCCATACTCATATCTCTCGCCGATCCATCCACTCACTCACAGACAACACGCAGCTGCAAGCATGACCTCCCGAAATCCATTCTTCCGAATCCTCCCTTCCTCGCGAGGACAGAGTCCACCTGGCCAGGCTGAGATGCGGACACCATCCAGCTCTTCTGAGCTATCAGAAGAGACTGGATGACTCCGTTGTCGATGCCTGCCCGGGATGTAACACAGCTCCCCATACCATTAAACACATAATAGAAGACTGCATTTCACACAACCACTTACGCCAACAACACAATCTACACTCAATGAGAGCTCTGTGGGAAAGCCCGATCGTGGCCATGGCCTTCCTCAGGGACTCGGGGCTGTTCGGCCAGGCAGCTTAGGGAACAACAACAACTCGTACAGAATTAATAGCTTTAACCAAAATGGTCACACTCCTTAATGGTCTAAGTGGCCATAGCCAAAATGGCTACACTATATTCCTTCTGTACTTTCTCCATGCCCGATGAGATACATGATATTTTGATATATGTGGCACAGCCCTTGTATCCAACACAATACCCTGCGTGCAACCCCGCTCGAACCCCCGCACAACGTTGCTTGCAACTTTAATTATTATTATTATTATTATCATCAGTAGTATTAAAATAGTGTATTTCTGCAAGTCTCTCGTGGTCCAACCCTTCTTATATTGAGGTAAAAGTATTTCAATCATATACATTAACCCTCCAGCCCCCGGCTATGTATTATATATATATTCCTCGAAATCCGGGTGTTTTGGCCGAAAAACGTCTAGGCTAGGCTACCGTATATTCGTTAATCAGACTGCTTCCCGTATTCCCGCGCATCCCCAAGCGTAGCTGTGTTATTTACCTGTAGAATGGCATTAAGTAGAGCTCTCTAAGTCAACTGGTTGAGCTGTGATGATGATTTCATTGGAGATAACTTTATGGCCAAAACAGCCACTTTACACCACTTTTCGATACTTAACAACAACATACAGGCACACAAGAACAAGCGACGCTCTCCTTCTTGTGGCCGGAGATGCGGAGCGTCGGTCCAGCCGGCTGTTGTTTACATGCGTCGGACCGACGCCGCGCTCAGCAAGCTCACAGGCTGTGACGTCATGGGTGTTTAAGAGACCATCCGGGTATCTGTTACATGCTTTTTTATGGGCGTTCAAGAGGCCATCCGTGGTGAGAGGGTTAAGCCATTGCTTGCAGGAGACGTTCCCGAATGCCATGGCAATTTACAGCAATTTACAGGCTTATAAAGCCTCTTAAAGATTGTAGAATCGAGTGCGAGGGAGCGGGAGAGCGACAGGCCACAAGTCCTTCCCCCAGCCATGCGGCCGCGGCACTGAGGGCTCTGAGTCAGAGTCTCGTGAGATATACAGTGCTGCCAAAGGCAAATGTAGAGCGACATTAGCGATAATTGCTTATTTTAGCAAATGTTTATGGTAGCGCTGCGAGTGAACCCCGCGAGCTACGAAGCTCGTTTTTGTGTCATTTTGAAGCTATTTTTTTCTAGTCTTGGCTGAATACATTTTATTTCATTCAGACACTTGCCTAATCAAAAAGGAGTGCCTGAATGAGCCCTAATATGGCTGAAATAGGCGGAAATATGCCCGCAGCCAAAGTGTTAAATTCAAGCAAAGCGTATTTTTTCAAGTTAACCTGTACTGTACCAGCGACGACAAATCGCAGTCAGTAATAAAGTCACTGGTCAGTCCCAGCGACGGAAGATGGCCGTCAGTAATTTGCGGTCCTTGTAACTGCCCGTATCAATCGGTACCTGGTACCACAACTTGTACGCACTGTTCTTAAACCTTGGCAACATTTTTCAGCTTATATTCAAGGTCTCACAACCTAGCTGGCTCAGTATTCCTCAAACTTTTGAGGTGGAAGGGTATTCTCTCTCTACTCTGAAGCCATTTTGGCCTCATTGCCTGGTAGTGGCAGGTAATACCTGGTAATACCCTCTGGTACAGTAGGGGTTGACAAAATCGATTCTCTTTAATATCAGTTTCACACACATACTCACAATTATGAAAGTCCGATATACAGTGTATAGAAATATGAATAAATATTATTATTATTTATGTATAATTAGTTGTTGTAGTAGTAGGCACAGATGGAGGGATAGAAACCGTAGGAGGGTAGTTTGGAAATAAGGGATTTGTGCCAGACTCTATCGAAGTTCTTCGATATGTCTAACGCAACAGAAAAAGTCTCACCAAAGTCCCGAATGGAGGAAGACCAAGAGTTAGTAAGATAAAAAAGAAGATCACCAGTAGAGCGGCTCTTAACCCTCTCACGACCATAGGACGCAGAGGTTGCCAGATTAGCAATAAGAAAAAGATTACCGTACTCTCACTGTTATAATTACCTCTCCAAAATTAGTTTTCTGCCCACAGCTAACTCAAAGACAACTTCAGAGGTTGAAGTAAACAAACTAAAGGTTTATAGATACCCCTGATGGTAACAAAGGATTTAAAGTATCCCTAATAGGCTCAAAAATCACGTCCGGATGTGAGAGGGTTAACCCAGAAAAGGCAAAGCCATGGTATTGACCACCATGCCCCCAGGCAAAGGTATGGTCATTTGGTCATTCCAAATTGCGACGAAAACTACAACAGTGTGTAGGAAATGTTCGCGCACACCCGGCCATATATATATTGATACCAACAAAATGTATCTGTGTGTGTGTGTGTGGGGGATGGGGGGGGGGTTCCGTGGTTGAAAAGTCTGACACAAATGGCATCGCGCGGCGAGATTGTCATCGAGCGGCGAGATTTACCCGCGTGTATATTCTGGCGTACAGGGGGTAGAACCAAGGGGAGGGGAGGGTGGGATGAGTGAGATATCGCGTAATCGTATGTTGAGCATTTTCATGCTATATAATGTACATGTACGTATGTAGGCGACCCATCTGAATATTATATAGCAAAAAATACGGCGCAGATAGACAATACATGCGATATATAGGCGATAAATGATACGTGAGAAACTGGATGAGGGAAAGAAGGAGGGAGAAGGTGGGCGGAAACTCTCACGTAACTCTCATGCTTTGTGGGTTAGAATTAAATGAAATCAATTTCAACCCGATTTGCGTCGGGACACTCAAAAATCCGTGTATGGTATTCTGGAAATATGGATCCTACAACTAGGTTTGAATTGAAATATATTCGCCTAGTGGGTTTCCCTTCTCCCTAACATAAATAGGATAGAAGGCTGAGTGTCTTTTAGACTGCCGTGGTGTAATTGATTAAAGCGTCGGCTATCGTCCTGATGGTCGATGGTTCGCTCCCCACTGAGAGACTAGAAACATTTTGTGGCTCACGTGTATTTGTGATATATTCTCAATATATATATATATATATATATATATATATATACAGTATATATACAGTATAGCATATATGTATATTCAGTATGTACATATATATATGTATATATACATATTGTCACAATGACCAGGGTCTATAGGGTCTTTTATGAGTAGCTAGACTCGACTGGCGCCAATTTATTAAAGCAGCTGTGCCAAGTCCTATTAGAAAGACCTGGTATTGTGAGTTTCACTCCGATACCCTTCCAATTGCATATGACTAATTTTGCCGTACCTCTAAGCATTTTTGTCTCAATAAACATTTGTGTAGAATGAGCCAATAGAGTGTTACTAGTTTCGTATATGAATTTTTTTTTTTAGTGGCAACGTTGTAATTTGCAAGCTGGAGGTAAGTAAGGAGGGAGGAACATTGCTCTCGTCTCGGGAGGGGAGGGAGGGGACGGCGAGTTTCCCAGCCCCACCAGTTTCATTTAATTATGTGACCATTGCAAGTTTAGTTGTGTTGCAATATCAAGAAGTACTTTATTTTATCTGCCACGCTGTTTTAGTCAATAATTATGTTAACACAGGAATACGTTAGTATAAGTTATTCTTGTGAAGTGTCTTAGTGTTATCATATTGTGTGGTGATGTATTGCAACCCCCTTACTTTGAGCCTGGCTCCCACCAGCTTCGCCAGGGCCAGGGGCCGGATTCACTAAAGGTCGTAGCATGTGATGTCGTACAGCAACCTACGATCGTTCCTAAGGGAGTGTGGAAGGTGTATTCATGAACGCATCGTTGAGCTCCCCTACGGCTCCCTTTCGGTTATTTTCACCAAGGCTTCTCTTGACCAATCAGGCGCTTGGCCACTCACTGAGCTCGAGTCATTTTGTAAATAAACAATATCTCACCCACATGACCGAAGCGCCAAGAAGAACCTAATATAATTTAATTTATGAGTTTTTCAATGTTTAGCCTGGCTAATTCGAATGCTAGACTACTCGGCCCACGGGACAGTTCGGCCCACGGGACAGTTCGGCCCACGGCGAGACAGCTCGGCCCAGTAAAAACGAGACAGCTCGGCCCCGTGTTAATTACGAGACAACTCTTAATTAACCTAACCTAACCTAACCTAACCTAACCTAACCTATACATTATGAATCGAGATAACATAGCCTATGACATAATTATACAATAAACGAACATTTCGCCCACATTACACACACGCCATAAATGGGAGGCCATGTATGCAGCACCAAATCCTGCAAATCCTGTCCTCTGTGGCATGCCTGAGAATCTTAGGCCCCTTGGCACAATTTGTTTTCCTTTATACTATTATATTATCTTAACCTAACCTAACCTAACTTAAATTAACCTAACAGTTGAGCTTAAATAACATAATAAAAATATTAGCGAAAAGGCCGCGCATACGCAGAGGACAGGATTTGGTGCTGTATACATGGAATCACCCATAAACCCTCCACTTAGCTCTCCCCATCCTAATCCTGACTGGTCTCGTCAAATTGCCCCATAGCAAAACATGGGGCCGAGCTGTCTCAAATAATGGGCCGAGTTGTCTCGCCGTCGTGGCCGAGTTGTCCAAAAGTGGGCCGAGCTGTCCGAGCCGAGTTGTCCCATGGGCCGAGTCGTCCAGTCACCGCTAATTCGATCCACCACAGCCAACAGGAAGAAGAATAGAGTATCTTGTGAATTGATGATAAGAAATTAGCCTAGCTAGGCTACAGGGAAGTCTGTTAGTGGCCCAAGTTTAACCCTTCCTCCCCGGGCTGTCTTAGCTAATGACGGTCGCCCCTACCCGGGCGATATGGCCGAAAAACGTCTAGGCCTAGGCTACCGTATTTATGTTTATTTTCACTGCTAGAACTTTCCCATTCATCTATAATCGTAGTGCGGTTTTCAATCTGTATTTTAGCATTTAGTAGAGCTCTGTAAGTCAACTGGTTCAGTTGTGATGATGATTTCAGTGGAGCCAATATTGCAGAGATGTTGCCAATATGGGGGCTTTTTAGACACTAATTTCGTCATGACGTCAGAACAATAACATTGAGGAGTCTTCTCCTTCTTGTTTTCGGAGGTGCGGTGACGAACGATTGGGTTTGTTGACATAGGTCGTACGCACGGCGTTCGGACCAAGCTTAATTAGGCTATTAAGCTCATGCCTTAGATAAGGCATACCGGGTAGCGGCCCTTCTTTCGTGCTGTCCTTACCTAAGGCAGCCCGGGTAGGAAGGGTTAAGAATTTCTGACGGATTAATCATTGATAATCATCTGTTAGGCTAGTTGGGAAATGAGTGTATTATATATACCTTAACCACAGTACATTGTTCTACTTTACCAATTCTACACCTAGACAGGGCTAGCCAAACCAAAATGCCAGACTTTACTATGTCTATGCCTACACAGGCAGTTCTAGCCAATCCAAAATGCCAGACTTAGCCTAGGCCTAATTTTTCAAAATAGGGTAATATTTTGTATTCACAACACCTCCAGGCCTATCTACCTTTTCAAAATAGGCCTAGCATAGGCCTATATATATATATATATTTATTTTTTTATTTTTTTGGCTAGGGTAATATATTTTTTTATTCATAACACCTCCATTTTTGTTGAGGGGGCAAAGCCTCCCTCAACCCATTATTGTATCCCACGGTTGGTAGCATAACAATTTACCCGACATATGGCCATGGGATACAATAATGGGGTGAGGCAATAGGTTGAGGGGGGCTTTACCCCCCCTACCCCTCATGACATTGTCATCATCATATATTTTACCAGCAGGGGCAAATAAGAGCAGTCAAATTAGATGCGAATAAAACAGAGTGTGCGACTATGTAATCAAAGTGGACGGTACACCCGCTAACACAACTTTTACCTTGGTAAGGGTGGTGTTAGCGGGCGTACTGTCCTTGATTGGATGAAGTTGCAGGCTCGGTTTTGTTCGCGTCTAATTTGACTGCATTTCGTTACAAAATTATCCCACGGCCAGCTGTTATTTGCCCCCCTGCTGGAAATATATATGGTGATGACAGTAAGTCATGGGGGATGAGGGGGGTAAAGCCCCCTTCAACCTATTACCCAACAGTTGGCCATGGGATATAATGATAGGTTGAGGGGGGCTTTTCCCCCTCACCTCCCATGACTTATTGCCATCAAATATATTACCAGCATGGGACTAATAACAGCTAGGCTAGGTAACAAAGAGGACGGTACACCTGCGAACACCATCTTTACCTTCTAGGCTTCTACCTTACTATGCTTAGGCTACACCAAGCTAGGCATTGCTAGCCTAACCAAAATACCATACGCAGGCCTAACTTTTCTAGCCTAAATAGCCCTAACTTTTTCAAAATAAACCTAGGTTATAGCCTAGGCCTAGGCTAAGCAAAATTATTCACAACACCATTTATTATTTATTTTTTAGGCTAGGCCTATGGTAATTCTTTTCATCATTTTGTTCCTGTGATACTTTCAAATTTGTTGAGGAATAGGCTACCCTAATGTAACCCAGAGGTGGTGGGGAGTTGGAATATAACATTTCCGCAATAAATGAGGGTTAAAATCTACTAATGGTAGGCTACGTGTTGTCGCAGCACATGAATTTGTGCAACAATTAACCTAGACTAGGTCTAGGCTGGTATAGGTAGGCTATTCATAGCTTAATTCGGGCTGTCATAAGACATTAAGGATACAAATATTATCCTACTTTGTATTAAATGCCTTAATGGTGTTGTAAACACAAGTTAACAATCATATTGCGCTATTATTGCCTCAATAATGACTTAGTGTGTCATAAAGAGCTATACAGCAGACGAATTTGTTATGGTCGCGGGTTGTGTTATCGATATTTGTGTACCTATATCCGGGTCAAATTCATGTAAGGGTGGTCCGGACCACCCTTTGCGAAAGGGGCTTCCTACGATCAAAGATGGCCGCTACGACGCTTCGTGAATACCAGCGTTGAGTCGTAAGGGAAGGGTAATGCTGGGGTCACACATTCACGTATATCGCTCCCGTATGCTCCCGTCAGGCGTGATCGCCAATTTTTTGTAATTATGGGCGTAGTCCGGCCGTGTACGCCCGTATAGAGGAAGACTATTGCACTTCCCGACATACGTACCGTAACGGGGCCAGTGTTACGTCAGACGTAATGTAGTCGTATGGAGCTACGTACGTGCTTGCGACTTGCGTAAGCATGTCCCCGTTAGTCCGCCTGGGCTGCCCGATTTGCGGGAACACAGGCCACGCCCATGGCCACACCCCCACAAGACCTACGTAGCTGAGGCCATACGTCTTGTGAGTTTGTAGGCATTACGTGGACCATGTCCGGACAATCGTAGGCACACCCCGTCTGTCCAAACACAGACAAAGACAGTCTTTGTCAACCACATATGTCTTGGTTGGAATCTGGGAACTAGAAAAGGGCATGGCTGGCCACAACGTTCCCATTCCCACTCCTGACTCGGCACCATGAAGAACATCACGGAATACATCCTGGAGGAGTTCAAGATGGTGAACTCCCTAATCAAACCGGAGAACAGGCATAACACCCGGCTCATGCAATGGATCATTTCCTACATAGAAATGTTAGAACTGCTTGCAATAGCAAACCACATCCATGAAGAAGAAGAAGAGAAGAAGAATGAAAGGAGCAAGAGGACAGTGTGGGTGTGGCCATATCTACAATGAAGGCCTGAACATGGCCATTATGAGAAGCTGATGCAAGAGTTGGCCACCGAATGTCCACAACTATACAAAAACTTCACCCGGGTAGACAAACAACTATTTGATGAGATAGTTGAACGCGTCACACCCCTCATTCAGAGGAAACCTAGATTCTGGCGGAACCCCATTCCTCCTGGTCTGCGGGTGGCCATCACCCTACGTTTCCTCGCTACGGGTGATTCATATAAGAGCCTGCAATACAACTTTCGTGTTGCCCACAACACCATCAGCCAAATTGTTCCCGACACCTGCCAGGCCATCATTTCTGTCTACGGAGATCAGGAGATCAAGACGCCACAATTGCCTGCTGCATGGAAGAAGGTTGCCAGCGGCTATGAGGAACGATGGAATCTGCCGCATTGTGTAGGAGCCATTGATGGCAAACACATACGGATCCGAAACCCAAACTTTGGTGGCACATATTACTTCAACTACAAGAAGTTTTTTTCCATTGTCCTGATGGCAATTGTTGACTCCAACTACAAGTTCATATACGTCGACGTTGGTGCCATAGGGTCAGAGTCTGATGGTGGTGGCTTTGCACACACCAGTCTGTCTAACTTGCTTGAGAAACAGGACGCAAATCTGCCAACCGCCGAGGTCATCTCTACCGATCCCACTGGACCACCCACGGAATACTTCTTAGTAGGTGATGATGCATTCCCTCTACGCGCCTACATGATGAAGCCCTACCCTCTACGATCCCTCACGAAGCAGGAACGAATATACAACTACAGAATCAGCAGGGCCCGCCGGGCGGTAGAGAACGCCTTTGGCATTCTTGCCATCCGCTTCCGGGTTTTCCACATTGCAATATCTCTAAAACCTGAACGTGTAGAGGTTGTTGTGTTGGCCTCATGCATTCTGCACAACATCCTACGAGGCCGATGCCCACCCCAATCAGAGGTAGATCAAGAGGACCCACACACCCACCAACTCATACCTGGCGCCTGGAGGACTGACCCACCTGTAGGAAACAACATCCCACCCGTGACCCGCAACACTGCAACCCTGCTTGCCAAGGCTCAACGCAACTACCTCAAGACCTACTTCAATTCCCCTCAAGGATCTGTGGCTTGGCAGGATGACCGGATTTAGGTGAGTTAGATTTACTTTTAAATACATCGAGGCTTTGCTAGTTTGCTTTGTATTGTAAAAAAAAAAAAAAAAAAAAAATTGTATCTTTAAAAGTGCATTTTCTCTAATGTTTAGGTTCTTCCTATGTAGTTTAAATTATATGTGTACTTAAATTGTACTATGCTTATTTAATTTTACATCTTTGACTTTCTAATTGCATTCAATTTTGCTATGTTTTCCATGTTACCTTTGTCTTGTACTTTATGTCTAACAGTTATATTTAATGTAAGTTGTCCATCAATGATTGTCATAATTAGTATTAACCATATTATCATTATTGCGTTTAAATGAATTATTTATTTTGTATGCTCATTACTTTCATTATAGATTTTTTTTCATCTTATTAAGTGGAAGGACTTATAATCCAAGACTTTGAAGAGTCCTACATTAATACAATGAAGCAACTTGGTTGAGCCCGAGAACTTTCAGTCTTCTACTGTACTTCTCACTTCTCCGCTTGTTCTTCCTCTGTCCAATTGCTCTTCTTTCCTACTTTACTCCAGCCATCTGGTCTGGGGGGTCCTACATTTATTGTAGTGAGAAGGTAGAAACAGCCCTATCTAGTATGCCTCGTTTTAGTAGCTATGCAAACAATCAAGTAAATGAACATCAAGAGGGATTGAACATAATTTTGAACAACATTAAAGGTTTAAAATCCCATATTAAAGATATAAGATCAGACATACGGTTCTTAGTAGCATGTAATTTGTGTGACAGAAACTAGGCTGACTAAGAATGACTCTCAAGGAAAGCCAGAGCTGAATGGACTAACCTTTTTTTCATAAAACAAGAGAGGAATGTTACAACTCATCAGACACCGCTTGTGCTCATTTAAAACTAGAATCTCATGGAGGTGTTGGTGTATATTACCTTAAAGAGTTTAAATGTGATATAATACATTTTTCAGTGGCTAACTTAGAATATCTGGCCTGCTTTTCTATTGAGGGAAATATAATAATTGTTGTAATATACAGACCTATTTCATATGGACTTAATTCTTTTAGAGCAAATTTAAGTAATTTGCTAAGTGAACTAGACAAATACCCAATTGGTTGCATTGTGATGGGGGACTTCAATGAAAACATCCAAACTAACTCTTCTATTGTAAATTTAATGGAAATGCGTGGATGTACTCAACATGTAACACAACCAACAACTGAAAGTGACAAAAGTAATTGATCATGTTTATGCTAAGAGATTAGGAAATATGAAGGTTAAAGTTATTCCCACATATTACACCTATCATGAGGGAATTTCCATTGAAATTTGAAATGACCCTCCTGTAATTTTGGATCTAATCCCTATAGTAATCTTCCCTTACCCCACACTATTGCTATTTTGAAATTGCAAGGAAGAAAGTGGGAAACGTGTGAATATATAGGGAAAAAGAGAGAGAATCATAATATATACAGTACCGTACTGTAAATATTGCAATGTTTTTGGTTACCCATTACCTTTTTATGTACAGTGCATTATTAAGCAGTCTGATTTCTTCCTTAGCCTTTGTGGTGGTGTTGTCCTTCTATAATAAGGTGATTACTTGAGCAATATTAAATACTAAACTGTACTGTACTATATTAATATTATGTTTTGAGCATCAATTGTTTACTTCAGTAATCTAGATATTGTAATACCGGGTACTTTATGTAAGAATTCCCCCTTAATTTTATGCTCCCTGAAGCAGTTGGGGGGGGGGGGGCCCCCCCTTCGGGGCCGGCGACTGGAGATTGATGGGGGAGGGTTATGCTTATTTCATTCCCTCTCCCCTTGAGCTTTCGTCGTCGGCTTAACTAATTGTGCGTAGTTTTTTATTTCCCTTTTCTATGTTTTTTTCCCTTCTGTTCTTATTCTGTCTCATTCGGTTGTCCTCCGGATGGTTTATATCATATGCCACCCTGGCCTGGCTAGGTTATTGGCTCCTGACCTGATTTGTGTCTTTGGTTGCTGGTGCGGTCGAGCTGACTCGATTCCTCTCAGTTGTGTATTTGTTGTGCATCTCGGTGTGATTTATTTCTTCCATAGACCTGGAGCGCGCTCACTCTACCCAAACACACAAAGGGGATAGCTCTACTGAACGTGATCGTCTCTGATTCGACGAATCACGTTTGTGATTGTTTGCAATCAGAAGGCGATCACGCTAACACTCCCTGGAGGTGACTAGCGAAGCTATCATACAGTAGGCCTGAATCTCATCTCGACATTATATTATCAAAATTAGGTGGCCACGGGATTGGCCCCATGCGGAATTGGGCCCATACTGATTGGTCCCACGGGATTGGGGGCCAGACGGGATTGGACCCATATGAATTGGGCTCAGACGGGACTGGGCCCAGACGGGATTGGACCCATACAGAATTGGGCTCAGACGGGACTGGGCCCAGACGGGATTGGGCCCCATACAAGATTGGCCCAGACGGGATTGGACCCATAGGGAATTTGGCCCAGACGGGACTGGGCCCAGACGGGATTGGGCCCATACGGAATTGGGCCCAGACGGGATTGGGCCCAGACGGGATTGGCCCATACGGAAGCCCAGACGGTATTGGGCCCATACGGAATTGGGCCCGGACGAGACTGGGCCCAGACTTTCCCACCACTATCGCTTTATCCACCACTACCGCTTTATCTAACACTACAACTTTATCCACCACTACCACTTTATCCACCATTACCACTTTATCCACCACTACCACTACCACTTTATCCACCACTACCACTTGATCCACC
>JBAKBP010036722.1:0-18101 GCA_037953745.1 Lithodes maja | reverse complement strand
GTAGACATATAATACAGCTAAAATCACCCTAAAAACTAAGATAATTAACATTGAATTGACAAAATAATATTTTCTCAAAAACTATTTTCTGAGATTGGACACTAAAGTGAATTGGTCTTGTATGGTGGAGACATAAAAACGGGATTTAGAGCCTCTATAACTGGGCTATCTACATACACGAGAGGTAGACACATAATAGAGCTAAAATCACCCTAAAAACTAGGCTAATTAACATTGAATTGACAAAATAATATTTTCTCAAAAACTATTTTCTGAGATTGGACACTAAAGTGAATTGGTCTTGTATGGTGGAGACATAAAACGGGATTTAGAGCCTCTATAACTGGGCTATCTACATACACGAGAGGTAGACACATAATAGAGCTAAAATCACCCTAAAAACTAGGCTAATTAACATTGAATTGACAAAATAATATTTTCTCAAAAACTATTTTCTGAGATTGGACACTAAAGTGAATTGGTCTTGTATGGTGGAGACATAAAAACGGGATTTAGAGCCTCTATAACTGGGCTATCTTAATACACGAGAGGTAGACACATAATAGAGCTAAAATCACCCTAAAAACTAGGCTAATTAACATTGAATTGACAAAATAATATTTTCTCAAAAACTATTTTCTGAGATTGGACACTAAAGTGAATTGGTCTTGTATGGTGGAGACATAAAAACGGGATTTAGAGCCTCTATAACTGGGCTATCTTAATACAAGAGAGGTAGACACATAATAGAGCTAAAATCACCCTAAAAACTAGGCTAATTAACATTGAATTGACAAAATAATATTTTCTCAAAAACTATTTTCTGAGATTGGACACTAAAGTGAATTGGTCTTGTATGGTGGAGACATAAAAACGGGATTTAGAGCCTCTATAACTGGGCTATCTTAATACAAGAGAGGTAGACACATAATAGAGCTAAAATCACCCTAAAAACTAGGCTAATTAACATTGAATTGACAAAATAATATTTTCTCAAAAACTATTTTCTGAGATTGGACACTAAAGTGAATTGGTCTTGTATGGTGGAGACATAAAAATGGGATTTAGAGCCTCTATAACTGGGCTATCTACATACACGAGAGGTAGACACATAATAGAGCTAAAATCACCCTAAAAACTAGGCTAATTAACATTGAATTGACAAAATAATATTTTCTCAAAAACTATTTTCTGAGATTGGACACTAAAGTGAATTGGTCTTGTATGGTGGAGACATAAAAACGGGATTTAGAGCCTCTATAACTGGGCTATCTACATACACGAGAGGTAGACACATAATAGAGCTAAAATCACCCTAAAAACTAGGCTAATTAACATTGAATTGACAAAATAATATTTTCTCAAAAACTATTTTCTGAGATTGGACACTAAAGTGAATTGGTCTTGTATGGTGGAGACACAAAACGGGATTTAGAGCCTCTATAACTGGGCTATCTTAATACACGAGAGGTAGACATATAATAGAGCTAAAATCACCCTAAAAACTAGGCTAATTAACATTGAATTGACAAAATAATATTTTCTCAAAAACTATTTTCTGAGATTGGACACTAAAGTGAATTGGTCTTGTATGGTGGAGACACAAAACGGGATTTAGAGCCTCTATAACTGGGCTATCTACATACACGAGAGGTAGACATATAATAGAGCTAAAATCACCCTAAAAACTAGGCTAATTAACATTGAATTGACAAAATAATATTTTCTCAAAAACTATTTTCTGAGATTGGACACTAAAGTGAATTGGTCTTGTATGGTGGAGACACAAAACGGGATTTAGAGCCTCTATAACTGGGCTATCTACATACACGAGAGGTAGACACATAATAGAGCTAAAATCACCCTAAAAACTAGGCTAATTAACATTGAATTGACAAAATAATATTTTCTCAAAAACTATTTTCTGAGATTGGACACTAAAGTGAATTGGTCTTGTATGGTGGAGACACAAAACGGGATTTAGAGCCTCTATAACTGGGCTATCTACATACACGAGAGGTAGACACATAATAGAGCTAAAATCACCCTAAAAACTAGGCTAATTAACATTGAATTGACACAATAATATTTTCTCAAAAACTATTTTCTGAGATTGGACACTAAAGTGAATTGGTCTTGTATGGTGGAGACACAAAACACGATTTAGAGCCTCTATAACTGGGCTATCTACATACACGAGAGGTAGACACATAATAGAGCTAAAATCACCCTAAAAACTAGGCTAATTAACATTGAATTGACAAAATAATATTTTCTCAAAAACTATTTTCTGAGATTGGACACTAAAGTGAATTGGTCTTGTATGGTGGAGACACAAAACACGATTTAGAGCCTCTATAACTGGGCTATCTACATACACGAGAGGTAGACACATAATAGAGCTAAAATCACCCTAAAAACTAGGCTAATTAACATTGAATTGACAAAATAATATTTTCTCAAAAACTATTTTCTGAGATTGGACACTAAAGTGAATTGGTCTTGTATGGTGGAGACATAAAAACGGGATTTAGAGCCTCTATAACTGGGCTATCTTAATACACGAGAGGTAGACACATAATAGAGCTAAAATCACCCTAAAAACTAAGATAATTAACATTGAATTGACAAAATAATATTTTCTCAAAAACTATTTTCTGAGATTGGACACTAAAGTGAATTGGTCTTGTATGGTGGAGACACAAAACACGATTTAGAGCCTCTATAACTGGGCTATCTTAATACACGAGAGGTAGACACATAATAGAGCTAAAATCACCCTAAAAACTAAGATAATTAACATTGAATTGACAAAATAATAATTTCTCAAAAACTATTTTCTGAGATTGGACACTAAAGTGAATTGGTCTTGTATGGTGGAGACACAAAATGGGATTTAGAGCCTCTATAACTGGGCTATCTACACGAGAGGTAGACATATAATACAGCTAAAATCACCCTAAAAACTAAGATAATTAACATTGAATTGACAAAATAATAATTTCTCAAAAACTATTTTCTGAGATTGGACACTAAAGTGAATTGGTCTTGTATGGTGGAGACACAAAATGGGATTTAGAGCCTCTATAACTGGGCTATCTACATGAGAGGTAGACATATAATACAGCTAAAATCACCCTAAAAACTAAGATAATTAACATTGAATTGACAAAATAATATAAACGGGATTTAGAGCCTCTATAACTGGGCTATCTACACGAGAGGTAGACATATAATAGAGCTAAAATCACCCTAAAAACTAAGATAATTAACATTGAATTGACAAAATAATATAAACGGGATTTAGAGCCTCTATAACTGGGCAATCTTAATACATGAGAGGTAGACATATAATACAGCTAAAATCACCCTAAAAACTAAGATAATTAACATTGAATTGACAAAATAATAATTTCTCAAAAACTATTTTCTGAGATTGGACACTAAAGTGATTTGGTCTTGTATGGTGGAGACATAAAAACGGGATTTAGAGCCTCTATAACTGGGCTATCTACATACACGAGAGGTAGACATATAATACAGCTAAAATCACCCTAAAAACTAAGATAATTAACATTGAATTGACAAAATAATATTTTCTCAAAAACTATTTTCTGAGATTGGACACTAAAGTGAATTGGTCTTGTATGGTGGAGACATAAAACGGGATTTAGAGCCTCTATAACTGGGCTATCTACATACACGAGAGGTAGACACATAATAGAGCTAAAATCACCCTAAAAACTAAGATAATTAACATTGAATTGACAAAATAATATTTTCTCAAAAACTATTTTCTGAGACTGGACACTAAAGTGAATTGGTCTTGTATGGTGGAGACATAAAACGGGATTTAGAGCCTCTATAACTGGGCTATCTACATACACGAGAGGTAGACACATAATAGAGCTAAAATCACCCTAAAAACTAGGCTAATTAACATTGAATTGACAAAATAATATTTTCTCAAAAACTATTTTCTGAGATTGGACACTAAAGTGAATTGGTCTTGTATGGTGGAGACATAAAACGGGATTTAGAGCCTCTATAACTGGGCTATCTACATACACGAGAGGTAGACACATAATAGAGCTAAAATCACCCTAAAAACTAGGCTAATTAACATTGAATTGACAAAATAATATTTTCTCAAAAACTATTTTCTGAGATTGGACACTAAACTGAATTGGTCTTGTATGGTGGAGACATAAAACGGGATTTAGAGCCTCTATAACTGGGCTATCTACATACACGAGAGGTAGACACATAATAGAGCTAAAATCACCCTAAAAACTAGGCTAATTAACATTGAATTGACAAAATAATATTTTCTCAAAAACTATTTTCTGAGATTGGACACTAAAGTGAATTGGTCTTGTATGGTGGAGACATAAAACGGGATTTAGAGCCTCTATAACTGGGCTATCTACATACAAGAGAGGTAGACATATAATAGAGCTAAAATCACCCTAAAAACTAAGATAATTAACATTGAATTGACAAAATAATATTTTCTCAAAAACTATTTTCTGAGATTGGACACTAAAGTGAATTGGTCTTGTATGGTGGAGACACAAAACGGGATTTAGAGCCTCTATAACTGGGCTATCTTAATACACGAGAGGTAGACATATAATAGAGCTAAAATCACCCTAAAAACTAGGCTAATTAACATTGAATTGACAAAATAATATTTTCTCAAAAACTATTTTCTGAGATTGGACACTAAAGTGAATTGGTCTTGTATGGTGGAGACACAAAACGGGATTTAGAGCCTCTATAACTGGGCTATCTTAATACACGAGAGGTAGACATATAATAGAGCTAAAATCACCCTAAAAACTAGGCTAATTAACATTGAATTGACAAAATAATATTTTCTCAAAAACTATTTTCTGAGATTGGACACTAAAGTGAATTGGTCTTGTATGGTGGAGACACAAAACGGGATTTAGAGCCTCTATAACTGGGCTATCTACATACATGAGAGGTAGACATATAATAGAGCTAAAATCACCCTAAAAACTAGGCTAATTAACATTGAATTGACAAAATAATATTTTCTCAAAAACTATTTTCTGAGATTGGACACTAAAGTGAATTGGTCTTGTATGGTGGAGACATAAAACGGGATTTAGAGCCTCTATAACTGGGCTATCTACATACATGAGAGGTAGACATATAATAGAGCTAAAATCACCCTAAAAACTAGGCTAATTAACATTGAATTGACAAAATAATATTTTCTCAAAAACTATTTTCTGAGATTGGACACTAAAGTGAATTGGTCTTGTATGGTGGAGACATAAAACGGGATTTAGAGCCTCTATAACTGGGCTATCTACATACATGAGAGGTAGACATATAATAGAGCTAAAATCACCCTAAAAACTAGGCTAATTAACATTGAATTGACAAAATAATATTTTCTCAAAAACTATTTTCTGAGATTGGACACTAAAGTGAATTGGTCTTGTATGGTGGAGACATAAAACGGGATTTAGAGCCTCTATAACTGGGCTATCTACATACATGAGAGGTAGACATATAATAGAGCTAAAATCACCCTAAAAACTAGGCTAATTAACATTGAATTGACAAAATAATATTTTCTCAAAAACTATTTTCTGAGATTGGACACTAAAGTGAATTGGTCTTGTATGGTGGAGACACAAAACGGGATTTAGAGCCTCTATAACTGGGCTATCTTAATACACGAGAGGTAGACATATAATAGAGCTAAAATCACCCTAAAAACTAGTCTAATTAACATTGAATTGACAAAATAATATTTTCTCAAAAACTATTTTCTGAGATTGGACACTAAAGTGAATTGGTCTTGTATGGTGGAGACACAAAACGGGATTTAGAGCCTCTATAACTGGGCTATCTTAATGCATGAGAGGTAGACATATAATAGAGCTAAAATCACCCTAAAAACTAGTCTAATTAACATTGAATTGACAAAATAATATTTTCTCAAAAACTATTTTCTGAGATTGGACACTAAAGTGAATTGGTCTTGTATGGTGGAGACACAAAACGGGATTTAGAGCCTCTATAACTGGGCTATCTTAATACACGAGAGGTAGACACATAATAGAGCTAAAATCACCCTAAAAACTAGTCTAATTAACATTGAATTGACAAAATAATATTTTCTCAAAAACTATTTTCTGAGATTGGACACTAAAGTGAATTGGTCTTGTATGGTGGAGACACAAAACGGGATTTAGAGCCTCTATAACTGGGCTATCTTAATACACGAGAGGTAGACACATAATAGAGCTAAAATCACCCTAAAAACTAGTCTAATTAACATTGAATTGACAAAATAATATTTTCTCAAAAACTATTTTCTGAGATTGGACACTAAAGTGAATTGGTCTTGTATGGTGGAGACACAAAAACGGGATTTAGAGCCTCTATAACTGGGCTATCTACATACATGAGAGGTAGACATATAATAGAGCTAAAATCACCCTAAAAACTAGGCTAATTAACATTGAATTGACAAAATAATATTTTCTCAAAAACTATTTTCTGAGATTGGACACTAAAGTGAATTGGTCTTGTATGGTGGAGACATAAAACGGGATTTAGAGCCTCTATAACTGGGCTATCTACATACATGAGAGGTAGACATATAATAGAGCTAAAATCACCCTAAAAACTAGGCTAATTAACATTGAATTGACAAAATAATATTTTCTCAAAAACTATTTTCTGAGATTGGACACTAAAGTGAATTGGTCTTGTATGGTGGAGACATAAAACGGGATTTAGAGCCTCTATAACTGGGCTATCTACATACATGAGAGGTAGACATATAATAGAGCTAAAATCACCCTAAAAACTAGGCTAATTAACATTGAATTGACAAAATAATATTTTCTCAAAAACTATTTTCTGAGATTGGACACTAAAGTGAATTGGTCTTGTATGGTGGAGACATAAAACGGGATTTAGAGCCTCTATAACTGGGCTATCTACATACATGAGAGGTAGACATATAATAGAGCTAAAATCACCCTAAAAACTAGGCTAATTAACATTGAATTGACAAAATAATATTTTCTCAAAAACTATTTTCTGAGATTGGACACTAAAGTGAATTGGTCTTGTATGGTGGAGACACAAAACGGGATTTAGAGCCTCTATAACTGGGCTATCTTAATACACGAGAGGTAGACATATAATAGAGCTAAAATCACCCTAAAAACTAGTCTAATTAACATTGAATTGACAAAATAATATTTTCTCAAAAACTATTTTCTGAGATTGGACACTAAAGTGAATTGGTCTTGTATGGTGGAGACACAAAACGGGATTTAGAGCCTCTATAACTGGGCTATCTTAATGCATGAGAGGTAGACATATAATAGAGCTAAAATCACCCTAAAAACTAGTCTAATTAACATTGAATTGACAAAATAATATTTTCTCAAAAACTATTTTCTGAGATTGGACACTAAAGTGAATTGGTCTTGTATGGTGGAGACACAAAACGGGATTTAGAGCCTCTATAACTGGGCTATCTTAATACACGAGAGGTAGACACATAATAGAGCTAAAATCACCCTAAAAACTAGTCTAATTAACATTGAATTGACAAAATAATATTTTCTCAAAAACTATTTTCTGAGATTGGACACTAAAGTGAATTGGTCTTGTATGGTGGAGACACAAAACGGGATTTAGAGCCTCTATAACTGGGCTATCTTAATACACGAGAGGTAGACACATAATAGAGCTAAAATCACCCTAAAAACTAGTCTAATTAACATTGAATTGACAAAATAATATTTTCTCAAAAACTATTTTCTGAGATTGGACACTAAAGTGAATTGGTCTTGTATGGTGGAGACACAAAACGGGATTTAGAGCCTCTATAACTGGGCTATCTTAATACACGAGAGGTAGACACATAATAGAGCTAAAATCACCCTAAAAACTAAGATAATTAACATTGAATTGACAAAATAATAATTTCTCAAAAACTATTTTCTGAGATTGGACACTAAAGTGAATTGGTCTTGTATGGTGGAGACACAAAACGGGATTTAGAGCCTCTATAACTGGGCTATCTTAATACATGAGAGGTAGACATATAATACAGCTAAAATCACCCTAAAAACTAAGATAATTAACATTGAATTGACAAAATAATAATTTCTCAAAAACTATTTTCTGAGATTGGACACTAAAGTGAATTGGTCTTGTATGGTGGAGACACAAAACGGGATTTAGAGCCTCTATAACTGGGCTATCTTAATACATGAGAGGTAGACATATAATACAGCTAAAATCACCCTTAAAAACTAAGATAATTAACATTGAATTGACAAAATAATAATTTCTCAAAAACTATTTTCTGAGATTGGACACTAAAATGAATTGGTCTTGTATGGTGGAGACACAAAACTGGATTTAGAGCCTCTATAACTGGGCTATCTTAATACATGAGAGGTAGACATATAATACAGCTAAAATCACCCTAAAAACTAAGATAATTAACATTGAATTGACAAAATAATAATTTCTCAAAAACTATTTTCTGAGATTGGACACTAAAGTGATTTGGTCTTGTATGGTGGAGACACAAAACGGGATTTAGAGCCTCTATAACTGGGCTATCTTAATACATGAGAGGTAGACATATAATACAGCTAAAATCACCCTAAAAACTAAGATAATTAACATTGAATTGACAAAATAATAATTTCTCAAAAACTATTTTCTGAGATTGGACACTAAAGTGATTTGGTCTTGTATGGTGGAGACACAAAACGGGATTTAGAGCTTCTATAACTGGGCTATCTTAATACATGAGAGGTAGACATATAATACAGCTAAAATCACCCTAAAAACTAAGATAATTAACATTGAATTGACAAAATAATAATTTCTCAAAAACTATTTTCTGAGATTGGACACTAAAGTGATTTGGTCTTGTATGGTGGAGACACAAAACGGGATTTAGAGCCTCTATAACTGGGCTATCTACACGAGAGGTAGACATATAATACAGCTAAAATCACCCTAAAAACTAAGATAATTAACATTGAATTGACAAAATAATAATTTCTCAAAAACTATTTTCTGAGATTGGACACTAAAGTGATTTGGTCTTGTATGGTGGAGACACAAAACGGGATTTAGAGCCTCTATAACTGGGCTATCTACACGAGAGGTAGACATATAATACAGCTAAAATCACCCTAAAAACTAAGATAATTAACATTGAATTGACAAAATAATAATTTCTCAAAAACTATTTTCTGAGATTGGACACTAAAGTGAATTGGTCTTGTATGGTGGAGACACAAAACGGGATTTAGAGCCTCTATAACTGGGCTATCTACACGAGAGGTAGACATATAATACAGCTAAAATCACCCTAAAAACTAAGATAATTAACATTGAATTGACAAAATAATAATTTCTCAAAAACTATTTTCTGAGATTGGACACTAAAGTGAATTGGTCTTGTATGGTGGAGACACAAAACGGGATTTAGAGCCTCTATAACTGGGCTATCTACACGAGAGGTAGACATATAATACAGCTAAAATCACCCTAAAAACTAAGATAATTAACATTGAATGACAAAATAATATAAACGGGATTTAGAGCCTCTATAACTGGGCTATCTACATACACGAGAGGTAGACACATAATAGAGCTAAAATCACCCTAAAAACTAGGCTAATTAACATTGAATTGACAAAATAATATTTTCTCAAAAACTATTTTCTGAGATTGGACACTAAAGTGAATTGGTCTTGTATGGTGGAGACACAAAACGGGATTTAGAGCCAATATAACTGGGCTATCTTAATACATGAGAGGTAGACATATAATAGAGCTAAAATCACCCTAAAAACTAAGATAATTAACATTGAATTGACAAAATAATATAAACGGGATTTAGAGCCTCTATAACTGGGCTATCTTAATACATGAGAGGTAGACATATAATACAGCTAAAATCACCCTAAAAACTAAGATAATTAACATTGAATTGACAAAATAATAATTTCTCAAAAACTATTTTCTGAGATTGGACACTAAAGTGATTTGGTCTTGTATGGTGGAGACACAAAACGGGATTTAGAGCCTCTATAACTGGGCTATCTACATACATGAGAGGTAGACATATAATACAGCTAAAATCACCCTAAAAACTAAGATAATTAACATTGAATTGACAAAATAATAATTTCTCAAAAACTATTTTCTGAGATTGGACACTAAAGTGATTTGGTCTTGTATGGTGGAGACATAAAAACGGGATTTAGAGCCTCTATAACTGGGCTATCTACATACACGAGAGGTAGACATATAATACAGCTAAAATCACCCTAAAAACTAAGATAATTAACATTGAATTGACAAAATAATATTTTCTCAAAAACTATTTTCTGAGATTGGACACTAAAGTGAATTGGTCTTGTATGGTGGAGACATAAAAACGGGATTTAGAGCCTCTATAACTGGGCTATCTACATACACGAGAGGTAGACACATAATAGAGCTAAAATCACCCTAAAAACTAGGCTAATTAACATTGAATTGACAAAATAATATTTTCTCAAAAACTATTTTCTGAGATTGGACACTAAAGTGAATTGGTCTTGTATGGTGGAGACATAAAACGGGATTTAGAGCCTCTATAACTGGGTTATCTACATACACGAGAGGTAGACACATAATAGAGCTAAAATCACCCTAAAAACTAGGCTAATTAACATTGAATTGACAAAATAATATTTTCTCAAAAACTATTTTCTGAGATTGGACACTAAAGTGAATTGGTCTTGTATGGTGGAGACATAAAAACGGGATTTAGAGCCTCTATAACTGGGCTATCTTAATACACGAGAGGTAGACACATAATAGAGCTAAAATCACCCTAAAAACTAGGCTAATTAACATTGAATTGACAAAATCATATTTTCTCAAAAACTATTTTCTGAGATTGGACACTAAAGTGAATTGGTCTTGTATGGTGGAGACATAAAAACGGGATTTAGAGCCTCTATAACTGGGCTATCTTAATACAAGAGAGGTAGACACATAATAGAGCTAAAATCACCCTAAAAACTAGGCTAATTAACATTGAATTGACAAAATAATATTTTCTCAAAAACTATTTTCTGAGATTGGACACTAAAGTGAATTGGTCTTGTATGGTGGAGACATAAAAACGGGATTTAGAGCCTCTATAACTGGGCTATCTTAATACAAGAGAGGTAGACACATAATAGAGCTAAAATCACCCTAAAAACTAGGCTAATTAACATTGAATTGACAAAATAATATTTTCTCAAAAACTATTTTCTGAGATTGGACACTAAAGTGAATTGGTCTTGTATGGTGGAGACATAAAAATGGGATTTAGAGCCTCTATAACTGGGCTATCTACATACACGAGAGGTAGACACATAATAGAGCTAAAATCACCCTAAAAACTAGGCTAATTAACATTGAATTGACACAATAATATTTTCTCAAAAACTATTTTCTGAGATTGGACACTAAAGTGAATTGGTCTTGTATGGTGGAGACACAAAACACGATTTAGAGCCTCTATAACTGGGCTATCTACATACACGAGAGGTAGACACATAATAGAGCTAAAATCACCCTAAAAACTAGGCTAATTAACATTGAATTGACAAAATAATATTTTCTCAAAAACTATTTTCTGAGATTGGACACTAAAGTGAATTGGTCTTGTATGGTGGAGACACAAAACGGGATTTAGAGCCTCTATAACTGGGCTATCTTAATGCATGAGAGGTAGACATATAATAGAGCTAAAATCACCCTAAAAACTAGTCTAATTAACATTGAATTGACAAAATAATATTTTCTCAAAAACTATTTTCTGAGATTGGACACTAAAGTGAATTGGTCTTGTATGGTGGAGACACAAAACGGGATTTTAGAGCCTCTATAACTGGGCTATCTTAAATACACGAGGTAGACACATAATAGAGCTAAAATCACCCTAAAAACTAGTCTAATTAACATTGAATTGACAAAATAATATTTTCTCAAAAACTATTTTCTGAGATTGGACACTAAAGTGAATTGGTCTTGTATGGTGGAGACACAAAACGGGATTTAGAGCCTCTATAACTGGGCTATCTTAATACACGAGAGGTAGACACATAATAGAGCTAAAATCACCCTAAAAACTAGTCTAATTAACATTGAATTGACAAAATAATATTTTCTCAAAAACTATTTTCTGAGATTGGACACTAAAGTGAATTGGTCTTGTATGGTGGAGACACAAAACGGGATTTAGAGCCTCTATAACTGGGCTATCTTAATACACGAGAGGTAGACACATAATAGAGCTAAAATCACCCTAAAAACTAAGATAATTAACATTGAATTGACAAAATAATAATTTCTCAAAAACTATTTTCTGAGATTGGACACTAAAGTGAATTGGTCTTGTATGGTGGAGACACAAAACGGGATTTAGAGCCTCTATAACTGGGCTATCTTAATACATGAGAGGTAGACATATAATACAGCTAAAATCACCCTAAAAACTAAGATAATTAACATTGAATTGACAAAATAATAATTTCTCAAAAACTATTTTCTGAGATTGGACACTAAAGTGAATTGGTCTTGTATGGTGGAGACACAAAACGGGATTTAGAGCCTCTATAACTGGGCTATCTTAATACATGAGAGGTAGACATATAATACAGCTAAAATCACCCTTAAAAACTAAGATAATTAACATTGAATTGACAAAATAATAATTTCTCAAAAACTATTTTCTGAGATTGGACACTAAAATGAATTGGTCTTGTATGGTGGAGACACAAAACTGGATTTAGAGCCTCTATAACTGGGCTATCTTAATACATGAGAGGTAGACATATAATACAGCTAAAATCACCCTAAAAACTAAGATAATTAACATTGAATTGACAAAATAATAATTTCTCAAAAACTATTTTCTGAGATTGGACACTAAAGTGATTTGGTCTTGTATGGTGGAGACACAAAACGGGATTTAGAGCCTCTATAACTGGGCTATCTTAATACATGAGAGGTAGACATATAATACAGCTAAAATCACCCTAAAAACTAAGATAATTAACATTGAATTGACAAAATAATAATTTCTCAAAAACTATTTTCTGAGATTGGACACTAAAGTGATTTGGTCTTGTATGGTGGAGACACAAAACGGGATTTAGAGCCTCTATAACTGGGCTATCTTAATACATGAGAGGTAGACATATAATACAGCTAAAATCACCCTAAAAACTAAGATAATTAACATTGAATTGACAAAATAATAATTTCTCAAAAACTATTTCTGAGATTGGACACTAAAGTGATTTGGTCTTGTATGGTGGAGACACAAAACGGGATTTAGAGCCTCTATAACTGGGCTATCTACACGAGAGGTAGACATATAATACAGCTAAAATCACCCTAAAAACTAAGATAATTAACATTGAATTGACAAAATAATAATTTCTCAAAAACTATTTTCTGAGATTGGACACTAAAGTGATTTGGTCTTGTATGGTGGAGACACAAAACGGGATTTAGAGCCTCTATAACTGGGCTATCTACACGAGAGGTAGACATATAATACAGCTAAAATCACCCTAAAAACTAAGATAATTAACATTGAATTGACAAAATAATAATTTCTCAAAAACTATTTTCTGAGATTGGACACTAAAGTGAATTGGTCTTGTATGGTGGAGACACAAAACGGGATTTAGAGCCTCTATAACTGGGCTATCTACACGAGAGGTAGACATATAATACAGCTAAAATCACCCTAAAAACTAAGATAATTAACCATTGAATTGACAAAATAATAATTTCTCAAAAACTATTTTCTGAGATTGGACACTAAAGTGAATTGGTCTTGTATGGTGGAGACACAAAACGGGATTTAGAGCCTCTATAACTGGGCTATCTACACGAGAGGTAGACATATAATACAGCTAAAATCACCCTAAAAACTAAGATAATTAACATTGAATTGACAAAATAATATAAACGGGATTTAGAGCCTCTATAACTGGGCTATCTACATACACGAGAGGTAGACACATAATAGAGCTAAAATCACCCTAAAAACTAGGCTAATTAACATTGAATTGACAAAATAATATTTTCTCAAAAACTATTTTCTGAGATTGGACACTAAAGTGAATTGGTCTTGTATGGTGGAGACACAAAACGGGATTTAGAGCCAATATAACTGGGCTATCTTAATACATGAGAGGTAGACATATAATAGAGCTAAAATCACCCTAAAAACTAAGATAATTAACATTGAATTGACAAAATAATATAAACGGGATTTAGAGCCTCTATAACTGGGCTATCTTAATACATGAGAGGTAGACATATAATACAGCTAAAATCACCCTAAAAACTAAGATAATTAACATTGAATTGACAAAATAATAATTTCTCAAAAACTATTTTCTGAGATTGGACACTAAAGTGATTTGGTCTTGTATGGTGGAGACACAAAACGGGATTTAGAGCCTCTATAACTGGGCTATCTACATACATGAGAGGTAGACATATAATACAGCTAAAATCACCCTAAAAACTAAGATAATTAACATTGAATTGACAAAATAATAATTTCTCAAAAACTATTTTCTGAGATTGGACACTAAAGTGATTTGGTCTTGTATGGTGGAGACATAAAAACGGGATTTAGAGCCTCTATAACTGGGCTATCTACATACACGAGAGGTAGACATATAATACAGCTAAAATCACCCTAAAAACTAAGATAATTAACATTGAATTGACAAAATAATATTTTCTCAAAAACTATTTTCTGAGATTGGACACTAAAGTGAATTGGTCTTGTATGGTGGAGACATAAAAACGGGATTTAGAGCCTCTATAACTGGGCTATCTACATACACGAGAGGTAGACACATAATAGAGCTAAAATCACCCTAAAAACTAGGCTAATTAACATTGAATTGACAAAATAATATTTTCTCAAAAACTATTTTCTGAGATTGGACACTAAAGTGAATTGGTCTTGTATGGTGGAGACATAAAACGGGATTTAGAGCCTCTATAACTGGGTTATCTACATACACGAGAGGTAGACACATAATAGAGCTAAAATCACCCTAAAAACTAGGCTAATTAACATTGAATTGACAAAATAATATTTTCTCAAAAACTATTTTCTGAGATTGGACACTAAAGTGAATTGGTCTTGTATGGTGGAGACATAAAAACGGGATTTAGAGCCTCTATAACTGGGCTATCTTAATACACGAGAGGTAGACACATAATAGAGCTAAAATCACCCTAAAAACTAGGCTAATTAACATTGAATTGACAAAATCATATTTTCTCAAAAACTATTTTCTGAGATTGGACACTAAAGTGAATTGGTCTTGTATGGTGGAGACATAAAAACGGGATTTAGAGCCTCTATAACTGGGCTATCTTAATACAAGAGAGGTAGACACATAATAGAGCTAAAATCACCCTAAAAACTAGGCTAATTAACATTGAATTGACAAAATAATATTTTCTCAAAAACTATTTTCTGAGATTGGACACTAAAGTGAATTGGTCTTGTATGGTGGAGACATAAAACGGGATTTAGAGCCTCTATAACTGGGCTATCTTAATACAAGAGAGGTAGACACATAATAGAGCTAAAATCACCCTAAAAACTAGGCTAATTAACATTGAATTGACAAAATAATATTTTCTCAAAAACTATTTTCTGAGATTGGACACTAAAGTGAATTGGTCTTGTATGGTGGAGACATAAAAATGGGATTTAGAGCCTCTATAACTGGGCTATCTACATACACGAGAGGTAGACACATAATAGAGCTAAAATCACCTTAAAAACTAGGCTAATTAACATTGAATTGACAAAATAATATTTTCTCAAAAACTATTTTCTGAGATTGGACACTAAAGTGAATTGGTCTTGTATGGTGGAGACATAAAAACGGGATTTAGAGCCTCTATAACTGGGCTATCTACATACACGAGAGGTAGACACATAATAGAGCTAAAATCACCCTAAAAACTAGGCTAATTAACATTGAATTGACAAAATAATATTTTCTCAAAAACTATTTTCTGAGATTGGACACTAAAGTGAATTGGTCTTGTATGGTGGAGACACAAAACGGGATTTAGAGCCTCTATAACTGGGCTATCTTAATACATGAGAGGTAGACATATAATAGAGCTAAAATCACCCTAAAAACTAGGCTAATTAACATTGAATTGACAAAATAATATTTTCTCAAAAACTATTTTCTGAGATTGGACACTAAAGTGAATTGGTATTGTATGGTGGAGACACAAAACGGGATTTAGAGCCTCTATAACTGGGCTATCTACATACACGAGAGGTAGACATATAATAGAGCTAAAATCACCCTAAAAACTAGGCTAATTAACATTGAATTGACAAAATAATATTTTCTCAAAAACTATTTTCTGAGATTGGACACTAAAGTGAATTGGTCTTGTATGGTGGAGACACAAAACGGGATTTAGAGCCTCTATAACTGGGCTATCTACATACACGAGAGGTAGACACATAATAGAGCTAAAATCACCCTAAAAACTAGGCTAATTAACATTGAATTGACAAAATAATATTTCTCAAAAACTATTTTCTGAGATTGGACACTAAAGTGAATTGGTCTTGTATGGTGGAGACACACAACGGGATTTAGAGCCTCTATAACTGGGCTATCTACATACACGAGAGGTAGACACATAATAGAGCTAAAATCACCCTAAAAACTAGGCTAATTAACATTGAATTGACAAAATAATATTTTCTCAAAAACTATTTTCTGAGATTGGACACTAAAGTGAATTGGTCTTGTATGGTGGAGACACAAAACACGATTTAGAGCCTCTATAACTGGGCTATCTACATACACGAGAGGTAGACACATAATAGAGCTAAAATCACCCTAAAAACTAGGCTAATTAACATTGAATTGACAAAATAATATTTTCTCAAAAACTATTTTCTGAGATTGGACACTAAAGTGAATTGGTCTTGTATGGTGGAGACATAAAAACGGGATTTAGAGCCTCTATAACTGGGCTATCTTAATACACGAGAGGTAGACACATAATGGAGCTAAAATCACCCTAAAAACTAAGATAATTAACATTGAATTGACAAAATAATATTTTCTCAAAAACTATTTTCTGAGATTGGACACTAAAGTGAATTGGTCTTGTATGGTGGAGACACAAAACACGATTTAGAGCCTCTATAACTGGGCTATCTTAATACACGAGAGGTAGACACATAATAGAGCTAAAATCACCCTAAAAACTAAGATAATTAACATTGAATTGACAAAATAATAATTTCTCAAAAACTATTTTCTGAGATTGGACACTAAAGTGAATTGGTCTTGTATGGTGGAGACACAAAATGGGATTTAGAGCCTCTATAACTGGGCTATCTACACGAGAGGTAGACATATAATACAGCTAAAATCACCCTAAAAACTAAGATAATTAACATTGAATTGACAAAATAATAATTTCTCAAAAACTATTTTCTGAGATTGGACACTAAAGTGAATTGGTCTTGTATGGTGGAGACACAAAACTGGGATTTAGAGCCTCTATAACTGGGCTATCTACACGAGAGGTAGACATATAATACAGCTAAAATCACCCTAAAAACTAAGATAATTAACATTGAATTGACAAAATAATATAAACGGGATTTAGAGCCTCTATAACTGGCTATCTACACAAGAGGTAGACATATAATAGAGCTAAAATCACCCTAAAAACTAAGATAATTAACATTGAATTGACAAAATAATATAAACGGGATTTAGAGCCTCTATAACTGGGCTATCTACATACACGAGAGGTAGACATATAATACAGCTAAAATCACCCTAAAAACTAAGATAATTAACATTGAATTGACAAAATAATATTTTCTCAAAAACTATTTTCTGAGATTGGACACTAAAGTGAATTGGTCTTGTATGGTGGAGACATAAAACGGGATTTAGAGCCTCTATAACTGGGCTATCTAC
>JBAKBP010036721.1:0-18101 GCA_037953745.1 Lithodes maja | reverse complement strand
AGAAGGGAGTCCAGAAAAGCAGCTACTTCCCCTTTAAGACACTTAGAAGGTTTGACAGAATAAATATGGATGCACTGTTTACAATTAATAACAATGCTGCAACCCAAGGTATTGGAATTAATATATATACATTGTGGTCAATGAATGGAATAGTTTAATCAAGAAAGGTGGTCGTGAGTAATTCAATTGATACGTTTAAAAAGTGACTGGACGATCAGCTGATGGAGATTGGATTAATGTGAAGGAATATATTTTAAATTAGTATGTATGTGTAAGTTGCCTTTCATACTAATTTCTATCTATCTTTTATAAAACTTTTCCTTGTAGGCATTTTCTAAACCATAAGGTTACACTTCATCTTATTTTCCGGTACTGCTTTTTAGTAGAAGGGAGCGGAGGGTGGAGAGAGAGAGCCTTCTACTTTGCTGTCCTATTCTTCTACAATAAAATGTCCCTATGTCTAGTAGTATTAATGCCGGATTACCTAGAAGAGCCCGCAAGGTCTCAGTGATCTGAGTATCTGTGTAACTCTCTCTATCTCTGTTTATGTAAGATTACGATAGATTATGTTTAAGTTGAATTTATTGTATGAACAGCCATTGAATATTTAATGGAAATAATATTATCGGAATCGATATAATAGTACATGGTATAACATTACAAATTAACGTTCACTCTCTTTATTGCAATATTTCAATAACAATTCATCTATTATATTCTTTGAAACTCCTTTTGTTTTTGAGTCCTTTTGCACAGTAGCTCTCCATTCTGTGTCCAGGTGGCTGGAGTTTAAGGGGGGATGGTTCACTTTGTGGGCGATTTTTGCATGTATTCATTATTTTTCTAGTTTCCTCCCTAGACCTCCATCAAATTAAACAAAACACATCCATTAGATAAGCCTTCTAGATTAATTTGTAAATTTTTCGGTAGAAAAATTTCCCGGCCGAAGGCCGGTTCTTCCAAAATTACAGGCTCACTATCGTTCGCCAGGGAAAAAATCGACACCTAACTAGCACGAAAGGTCTAAATATTGACGAAGAAATTGGGCGAAAGGTCTTAAAATCGACTAACGAATGGAGCAAACATATTGACATCTGAAAACTAATGGGGCTAAACATGAGGGAGAAATTGGTCCAGAAAACCGGCCCATGTCCCCTTAATTTGTTGCAGTATGGTTTTAGGTGTGGCCGTGCATCATATGTATGCTAATGTCGCTGCTTCTATTACACTGGTCTGGTCCGGTGTTTGTAAATATTTAGCCTATACATATATTTATTTATTGATTTGATCTTGTTTAGCTATTCATGTATTCTTATAAAGTTGACTGTATGGCAAACTACACAATATATTAAACAACATGATTACGTTATGATTGATATATAACTCCAGGTATATCATTATTATAGGAATACATCTAGCAGAATAATAGGTATGTCAATAGGTAACTAATATCTAGGTTATATGAATATTGGGTAAGGCACAAAGACAGTCAACATTCATATCTGCAAAATTTCCCCGACATGATATTATAACAAAGGTAAGTTTCCAGATTTCGTACTGTCAATAAACATGCAACGGGTACGAATAGGTTATTTGAGTATGTTTTAACAACTGTCGCGATATTTAACTTCATACTATAATATCTAAAACATTGTAAAATGTTGATACAAATCAGTAAATTCCATTACGTATGTAATTAATAGATCTGAAAACAATCTATAATTCTCCATTCAATTCAGGGACTTCCCACTTACTAAAATAACTGACGATTATTATATAATTATATTATTATTATTATTATTATATGACTTCTTTGATTATAAAATGTATTGCGTAATTTGTTGTTTCTTCCTGTGTGTGTCTATTAACTAATGTTAATAATGCTGCAGTGTGAATAAGCACGTATAAAGTGGCAGTCAACATTTGTGTACAGAGTGTTGGTAATGCCAAACATAAGAACTGGAACAATTGGTTCATAGTTTTTCGGTACAAATGCATTAATAAACCAAACCGTTCATCAAATACTGTATACAATGGATCAAACCAGCTCCAAAGCGGAGTTACACTATGATTGGACACAGGGAATTTATCTACTCCCCTACTTCATATTATGATTAGGTATCATAGAAAACAGTGTATATATATACTGTATATATATATATATATATATATATATATATATATATATATATATATATATATACTGTATATATATAATATATATATATATATATATATATATATATATATATATATATATATATATATATATATATATATATATATATATATAGAGAGAGAGAGAGAGAGAGAGAGAGAGAGAGAGAGTGAGTGAGAGATAATATGATTATTTTTGCTTCTTAATGTTACATCTGTACTATAAATTATGTTACAATAACATTTATTGGGAATAGTGGATGTATAGTTCTAAAACACACGCACACATTGAAAGTGTTAGTACATTTTATAGGTTTGTGTATATGTCAATATTTCGTTAAATTAGCTATATAACAAACAATACCAGTATTCCAGCTCTATAATAGCCGATTTGGTTCACGGGTTTCAATGTTAACCCTTCCAGTACTGGTGCCGTTCTTTTAAAGAGGTAGTGGATATATTTTAGTCTACTTATATATTTTTGTATTCAATTCATAGTAACCTCGCTAGACCTACATCCAACATACAAAAAACACCCCCATGACTCCCCTTCAAGATAATTGTTTACATTTTTCGGTAGAATAATGTATCGGCTGAAGGCCAGTGCCTCCTAAAATTAGAGGCTCGCTACGCTCGTAAAAAAAAAAAAAAAATCGACACCTAAATAGCACGAAAGGTAAAACATCGCCAGATTAATGGCCGAACGTCTTCAAATCTCAAAACTATAGGAACTAAACATGAGGGAGAAAAAGCAACGATCTCCCCTTAACTATAATCTGGCGATCATTCGACGATCTTTAGGAACTCAAGGGGTCAAAACCAACTCAATTATGCCTCTGACTCTCACAGATCCTTCCTAAGCTGAATGAAATACTTTAATGATAGTCACAATAAACTGCTACAATGAATAATAATTTTCAAGGGGTTAATTAATCGATTGAGTTGATGAAATGTAAGACGGTGTTTGTAATTCTGACAGCTCACCATATGATATTCATTCATGCTGGTTGTTTGGAAAATATTAATACTAAACAAACATTTTGGAAACAAGGAATTCATTATCTGAGGTGGCATGCGTGTCAATTTTGTCGGTTCCTATTATTATACAGCATATTAACTAGAATTAAAAATTCTCGCTTACTTGTTGGAATATTTTGTTTGTAAACAGCCTTAAGTAGAACTAACATAATGCTAAATAATACACGCAGTGGCTTTGAACAGAATACATAGTATGGAAGAAAAATCAGGATTAGTTTGACTTCTAATCTCACGCATGGCATTTACATTTTATTATGCTTTGGGAGACAGACGCCGAGAGAGGGGAATGAATATCAGTACAGGGGACACTTCTAGATTTGCAAGGATGACTTTGGTGTATGTAATCAAGTCACGTCTGCCAGTGTTTTTGCATTAAACATAAATTTGATTTGTTCAGCAATGTTTTAGTACCAACTAAATATTTGATAAATTATTTGTTTAGACACACTGAGTACTCACTCCATAAGTTTTGGTCAGAATACAACATTATTGTGATGCCATTTGTCGCCTAATACTTGAGAGTCACTGCTTTAAAGAGTGGAAGGCCACCATTGTTCTGCCTGAGCGATTCCCGATACTCCAGTTACCATAAATCTAGTTGGTCCACCAAAACATCCTCAGTAATGTAACAGAGAGAGAGAGAGAGAGACGCACGCAAGTAAATTAACCTTTTATTAGATTATAAGTTACTGAGATCCATTTGTTACTGATTGTCCTTGAATCTACAGCATTTCTTAATGTTATTTGTTATTGTTGTCATAAATACAGTATTTATCTTTGAATATATACAATAATATTCTTAGACGATGGTGCTTCATCTTCGATGCTATTTAAACCTATAGTTATTCATATATTTATCAAAAAATACCCTCATTTATTAATACATTGTTTAAGTATTGGCCAGCATGACTTTGAATAAATACGTATATATTTACATCTGTTTTCACTACCACCATTCCAGTAGCCTATATACAATCATATAAAACAAATATTTCCAAAAGATTACATTTCCATCTACGTTTATACGAATTATGGACGAAGCTATATCATTTAAGTTGTCGACAGTAAATACTCTCAGTATTTAGCTCTCAGGTTAATCAAACTGATTTGTGTTTCTCTCTCTCTCTCCAAGTGTCCTTTTTTCTTCGAAAATAGCTTTTAGTAAGAATGTCCAAAGCAAGGGTTTGCACAATTATATTATTAGCTGTTAGCTTTTATCTGTTATATCTTTTGTATGCTATTTCTTAATAGTGATTCTGTATTTTTATAAACAAAATCTCCCAAATTTGGCTTGTATAAACTCTTTTCCGATCGACAGTATGGGTTTTACACGAGACGTTTCCAAATAGAGGTTCTTTATATACATTAATAATTTGGTTAAGATCCATAGCTGGCTCAGTGAAGTGCAGGTGATTTCAATGGTCATATAAAATGGTTTTGAAAAACTGTCTTTTAATTATTATGATTCAAAACAATCTTCGAACAATTATGATACTACAAATCCTGTTGCTCCTGCTTGATGTTAACAAAGCACATTTTGTATATTTGTTTATGAAGTGGCATGTGGCCAATTTTACTAATTCCTTAACTCACCTTCATGATTTCCAAGACGCATAAGGTCGAGACAGTCGTGGAATACGAAGGAGAACACTTAATACTATCAAATGTCTCCACTACCAGCAGGCCTAAAAAAGAAAGCATGCAGGGACTGGTTGGGTAATGGAGGGAATGAAGACTTTGGAGGAATGGAGAGAACGATATGAGGAGAACAAGAGTGATGAAGAGAGTAGTGAGGGAAAGTGAGCGAAAAGTAGATGAGATGGAAGGAACCCAAGTGCAAAGTGGAGTGGGGAATCTGTTTTGGAAAGAGGTTCAGAAAGTAAGCTATGGTGATAATGGAAGGAGTTAGGGTGTGGACGATAGCCATGTGTGAGTGCTGGTGATGAAGCAAGAGAACGTCCAGACAATGAGAGACCACGTAATGATCTGTTACAATTAGAGAATGAAAGAGCTGGAAATATACATGGATGAGGAATTGGAGGGAGAAAAACTGAGAGGCAGAGGCAAGGGCGGATCCAGGGCTGGTTTAAGGAGGTTGTGCGTGTGTGTTGGGTGTTGGGTAAGGGGGGGGGGGGGGGAATTGACCTTCTTAGACTAGTCATAATTTACATATTATAAATTTATTATGCAGTCATTCAAAACGGTTATTCTCGAATAATTAACACTGAAGTTATATCGAACGCAGCCAGTACTGAATTTTTTTCGGATTATTATTTTCACCTAATAAAATAGAAAAGCCCACATACTAATGATAATATAAAACGATATACTGACCATGCGTATTTTCGTGATTTTTTGGCCCTCTCGACATGTGCTTTAGAGCCTAACACCGTGTAAGCGACCACAGTAGAAATTGCATAAGATTATATATATTTGTTTTATTTTATTTATATATGTATATACATTTTTTGTTTAATGTCATAGTCAAGAGACAGGTGATATAAGGAACGGGTTATAAAAGCTATTACTGAGGCATTCCATGATACAAAACAGGAACCTAGAGAATTAATTCAGTTACATGGGTAAAAAGGATTCCAAATGGATCGTGGTGAAGATGTTGCCTTATAATATATTACATGTTAATTTAATCCTTCCTCCCCCAGCCTTTCCAAGACCCTCGAACGCAGAAGGTGCCGATTTAATTTTGTTTTTATGTTACCTAAATATATGAAATGCCCAAACATCAGGACAAAATATGAATCTGAGTTCCCCTTTTCGTGGATTTGGCACTTACACGTGTTGTAAAGCCTCAAAGCGTGTATGCGATCACCGTAGATTGTTATCGTTTACTTTGTTTTATTATTCTGATCCAATTAATTATGATTTTGGTGTATCAAAATCATATTTATGATTGTGGTGTAGGCCATCAACCCCTCCCCTGACCCTCCATAAATGCTTCATCATAAATTTACAATAAACACAAGAGCCTTTACATACTACTCTACATCTTCTAGGTATGAACATCACAATAAAATTCAAGGTCAATCAAGGGGATTCATAATTGTATTCATAAGGTGCTATGTAAGAATTAGAGAAACCCACTTTGTGGGAAAGTAGAAAGGGTAAAGTAACTGGGACTCTATTATTTGAATTAAAGAACAAATTTACTATTCTGTAACCAAAATAGTTGGCCCACACAGCACAACCCGGCGTTAAGTGGAGATTTGTATTTGTTTGTATTACATTTATTGGATCATTTATTTATTCATATATTTATTTTATTAAGTGTCTTTCTAAGACCTCCACCAAGCTTTACAAATACCCTCAAGATAAATGTCTACAATTTTAAAAAGAAAAACGTCCCGGCGGGAGGCCGGTTCATCCTAAATTACAGGGTTACTATCGGTCGCTAGGAAAAAAATTGACACCTAAATGACACAAAAGGTCTTAACCCCCTCCGTCACATATGACGGTTTCGCCCAAGAGTCTCATATGATGCGGTCGCGTCATATGAACCTAGTGAAATAGCTCAATAATAAGTTATATGACGCTTTTGCGTCATTTTGAGCTCAGTCAGTTAGGTAAGTTAGATCATAACCTGTCGATTGATGTCAACCCCAAATTCCTCCGATTTCTAACGGCACCTCAGTGTGAGAAAGACTGTTGTGGGGGAAATACCGGGCGCCCGGGCAACCCCTAACTTTCGTAAGTTAATATGTCTGGGGGGGTTTAAATCGCCAAACTAATGGGGCTAAGTAAAATAGAGAAGGGGGTCCATAAAAAAAAAAAACTCTTACAACTAACTAAGACTTTTTACCTGGTATGATAGTCTACTAAGAATTTGTCCTTGATGAATAGGCTCCAGATCCAGGGAATGGAGGAAGCAAACTCAGTAAATACAAAAAACAATGGAATGACACAAATATTGAACATACAAAGGAAAACAGGACAGAGCACGAAAACACAACCCATGCGCAATGTAAAAAAACAAAATACGCCAAAACAATAACTACCAATATGAAATAATTTAACAAACATTCAATATTTAGCAGTAAGCTTAATTACTAAGATATCGAAGTCCCCAAAGATGTGATACAAAGTGAGACTTGGATGGCGTGAGTGATACAGAAGCAGTATATAATGATGGTGTGAGGATAATGATCAGACCCCAGGCAGGAATGAGGTGGCTTCAACGCAGATTGCACCATCGGTGGATATATACCCTGATAATGAACCAGATTGAGTGACAAGATTGGAACGCCGCGATACAATTATTATTGGACCTGATTATGTATTGTAACAGGTGTGGCCATAGAGTCCCTGTACTGTATGTATGTGCACGTGTGTGTAGTGAAAAAGATTACCTAAAATATTTTATCGATAGTTATAATTGGTATACAGGTGTGATATACTGTAGGTCATTTAACGGAGTAACTAGTCAAAGTGTGAATATACAATAATAAATGTGAAAGACCAGTTTTAAGGTATGAGAGAATGTGTGTGTGTGTGTGTGTGTGTGTGTGTGTGTGTGTGTGTGTGTGCATAACACGGGATAGGTGACAGATAGTGTAATGATCTTCATTCTGTAACTCAGATAGTCTGGTGCAACACCATTGTTCTGGTTTCTAAAATATATGTACAGTATAGGATATCAATTGCTGACCTACCCTCTGCTTCATTGCAAGGATACTTTGTTCGTTGTTTGTGGAGCTACAAAGATTGCAAACGGAGGTTTCCTACTGCCTGGCATTGGGGGAGGGGGGTCAGTGGGAGTCCTAGTACTTTGGTCTCTCCAAACAAGGGAGGGATAGGAAGAGGTGACCCCGTCCCTGCTGCCTGGGGTAGGTGTAGTAAGGGGGAACGGGCAGGTACCTCCCTGTTCCTACCTTTTGGGGTATAGTGGGGCAGATAACAGCAATTTTTCACAGAAATTGTACAAAATGTGATACAAGCACCAAATTTGGCATGGTAGTTCCTAAGGGTCTACTTAGCAAATCTGCCTGACGTGCCATTCAAAAATCCAAGATGGCGGCCATTTTTCAAGATGGACGCGAATGTGTCTGCCGAAAATGGTTTTGCTCATAGAAATGCATATACTTGATGGATTTTAATGATCTTGGTGTCGATTTCTATGTTTTCTTGCATGCTGATTCAAATTTTTCTACTTTAAAAAAACTCAAGTGAATAACTTCACACTTTTTGGCTATTTAGATCAGTCTTTGTCTGCATTTTCGCTTGCCTGATGAGTGTTTTGCTATTTTTTACTATGTGCATTACATGGTAATTTCTAAATGTATAGAGCAGTATTTTTATTTAGTGCATCCTCACTACTTACCTAACTCTCATCTATGGCTCCAAGAAGTTGCTAGTGCACGGCAACGGCCACACCCTGGTAAACCGTGTTGGCTCACGGGCTAAACTAGGTGAGGGTAACACGCAGAGGGTCTCTGTGTGTGAGGGAGTATGCCATGCTCCAGATGCAAAGTGCATGAAGTCAACAAACCAGACCTGATTGATCCAAGAAGCCATTTTTCTAAAGGAGTGATTGTCGGTACTACCATGGCACACTGGTGACAATTACTGCTGTGAAACTCAGCATGGGGTTCAATGTCAGCTAAGGAGGAGTGCATCTCATACTTAGTGTCCCAAATGTTGCTTAACTTACCCCACGGACCTGTTAAGCAACCGCACCTGAATTGACAGGAGGTGTCAGCGCGGGAGAGCCGAGCCAAGGATAATGGGGTTTCAAAGTTATCTGGATGGTGTACTGTGACGCATGTCGAGTATGAGCATGCTGTACAGAACGCCCAGTCAGGCCCCACTCTCGCTAGGATCGTCAGGGCAGGAACTTTGGCTGTAGTCTGTGTAGAGTTTCCTAACTTAGTTTATGTGAGCCGTTGTACTATAAGTATTATAAATATGTATTTTGTTTTCATCTGAGTCAACGAGTTCTATTTTATATCATTAGTTATAAGTGTTGTGTGTGGGACTTATTGGTAATGATGAGAGGAGAGAGAGTGCGTAACGGGGGGGAACAGTGAGTGCGCCACGCTGCAGGTAGGCCTAATTCCCTCCTCCCTCCTCCTTCTCAGCGCGTGGGAAATCCTTTGTCGATCCCAGATTGAGAGAGAATATTACGTAATGATTGTCAGTGGGCGGTCCTTAAGTAGTTTGAGATATGCCGCTAGAGGGCCGAGTATAAAAAGAGAGGTTCTTGCCACCATTCTTCAGAACTCATCAGGCAGAGCGACTTCTCATATCCCTTGCAACTATCCATATTCTTCCGACTGATGTGAACTTTCTCTACTCTCTGAACAGCCTATCTTCTTCTCTTCTCGTCCCTTTTTAACCAATGACCCCTTTGGTGCAGATTTAGTCAGCCAAAGTATTATCGCTTGAGTTCTCACGAGATAAGTGCCTGTTAGATAGCCTATTTTTGGAAGGGTTAACTAGAATAGGATTGATTGATGTTTGTTGCACTCGTATATGCATTTCCCTGTGTGCGATTATTCATGTTCCTGTTTTCTGCTGGTTTAGGCAATGCTAGACTGGGATAGGGTTTCTGAGTTGTGATTTCCTATGAGTACTAGGTTGCGGTTGAACCAGTACAATTGCAACGGAGACGTGGAACGCCTAGGTGGTCTTTCTGACTGTGTACCGTGGGAGTTTAGCACTGTGTTGCGAGTGAGGGCTTTTGCCTCAGCCACCCAACACTGTGCTATCTCATTTGCTTGACTTTGAGAGGATCGCCAGGAGAGAACCAGATACTAGTGATCTGGATCTCTCAAGAGAGCATCCCGTCAATTAACGTAATTTGGCCGCACAGTCTTAAGGACCTCGCTAGGCTACGAGCCGCTTGCTCAGCCATTGTCTCTTAACCTTATGTGTCCCAGCTAGACTTTGCTCGACCAGCAGATACAGCATAGTATTGAAGCTTCTCCTTATGTATATTATTGTTTATGCACTATTGATTTCATGTGTGGCACGCTTAGCTACTTTAGAGATTAGTGGCCCACGAGCACAATCCTAGTAGGCTATTGCCAGTGCATTGTCGGAGTACTTCTTTTATATGTTTGCCATATCCTATTGCTTATTCTTATAATTCTTCTTATGTCAATTTAAAGCCTTTAATTACCAGTGAGTTATTCATTAAATTGCTGTTCAAAATCCGATACTTACTTCTTATGAGTACAGTATTCGAGAAGCATCTAACTTATCAGAAGATTCCTTGCTTGATGCTCGAGGACTATTGTTTAACGTAACGTAATAGTGCCGATCCGAAGTAGAGGGTGGAGGCCTTCTTAAGTTCTTAGTTCAAGGGTGGATTACTTCGGCTTCGGCCAACACTATTCTTTAGTGTTGTAGTACTTTCTTCTTTGTTTGATTGTTGACCAGACTAGATAACTCCCGTCTTGTTATTAGTCTGTTGTGTGAAACGCTAGTACCGAGTTCTTGTATACCCCGTTATAGCAGATAGAACTCTGGAGGGTAGTGGCGTTTTTTGTTCGGCTGGCAGTACTCTGGGGTTGGGATCGTGTGTTTCCGTTGTGGCAGCGAGCCATACTCGAGTACTGTGTAAGAGCCCTAGTGTACCCGAGTGCCCGGTCGTAACAAATGGCGACCTTGCTTAGGATTTTGTGAACAGTATAATTTTTTGCAGAGTTGTACAACATTTGTTTGTTCGTACTTTAGCGTGCATATTGAAGAATATTTTTTTTTGTAAGGCAATTAGGAGAGCATTTAAGAGACTCCAGTTAATTTAGTAATTAGTGCTTGCATAAGGAAGTTTAACACTTTTGTCTCGAGAATTTTTTTGTGGACTTCAGTATGTCGTGCCCTAGCACTGACGAGGAGCGAGAGATGCCATTTGAAGAGGTGCCGTTAGTAATCAGTGAGGAGGATGCTAGAGTTTTTGTGAGTAAGCGGTACCACGTGACGGAGGAGAGGCTGACTGGGGTGAATGTTTATGGCTTGCACCTGATAGCCAAGGTTTTGGGTCTATCCAATGTAGGAGGGATGTCCAAGGGGGAGCTGATTTCCTGGGTGTTGCGTGGGCGACATGGGGTTTCGGAGGAGAGGGCGTTTGGGGGGGTTCCTCCCCAGATCCCCTCTCACTCGACTCCCACAGTGCCGTCCACTCAAGTACCGGAGGTTAGCACCCTCCCACAGAGGGATGAGAATTGGAAGATTGGAGTGCCCTCGGGCGGTGCGTATGGTGGTTCCCCAGTTCTTGCCCCCCCTCCTTCAGTAGTGGCAGCTCCCTCTTCCTGCCTGTCTCCAGATATGATATTTAGACTTGAGCTTGCTAAAATTGAGGCTGAGTCTAGGAAGCAGGAGAATGAGACGAGGAGGCATGAGATTGAGGTTAGGAGGCAAGAGGATGAGACCAGGAGGCACGAGGCTGAGCTTAGGTACAACTCAGAGAAATATTGTGCTCAAATAGATTTAGATAAGACTCGTGCAGAGTCGACAGGGACTCGGATGGGCCGTGAGGGCCAAGTAAGAGAACAGTCCTTGTCCCACTTAGTCAAATTGGTGCCGGCATTTAGTGAAACTGAAGTCACAGAATTTTTTAATCGTTTTGAGAAGAAGTGTAGGGAGCATAATTGGCCTGAAGAGAAGTGGGCAGCTCTAGTCTCCTCCAGACTTACGGGTAAGGGTCTGAAGGCTTATGATGCACTACCTTTAGAGTCTTGCATTGACTACCCAGAATTGAAGAGAGCTGTCCTACGGGCATACGAGTTGCAACCAGAAACATATCGATTGAAGTTTCGGGGTGTTACGAAGACTAGGGAGGCGACCTTTCTTGAACATGCCCGGGACTTAAAAGATGCACTTGCTAACTGGACACGTTCTGAGAAAGCTGAGACGGCCGAACAGTTGACTGAGCTGTTTCTGCTCGAGCAGTTTTATAAGTGTACTGGTGCAGATATGACTTTAACTATTAAAGAAAAGAACCCTAAAACTCTACAGGAGGCAGCTGAGATGGCTGACCTCCGGGTATCACTAATTCGTGGGTGCGGGTCTGCCCAGCGTAGTGAGGCAGGTAACAAGGGGCGTGACGCCCCACCCCCCCAAGTTGGTGATATACATTATGCAAACAAGTACAAGAGCTATGATAACAAGACTGACCACAAGACTAGCACCGTCCCATTTAAGAAGGGGCCGGGCCCTTCCCAGTACCAAGGGAAGCCCAGAGGGGAGTTGGAGTGTTATCATTGTCATGAAAAGGGGCACTTTGCAAGAGTCTGTCCTAGCAAACCACCTACAGCAGCTGTGTCTTTGGCCTGCAACATTGGTGTGTCTCCGAAGTTTTCTGAGTTTGCCCGGGGCAGTTCGTCAGAGGCTGAGGCACAGCCAATGCAGAAGCACCTGGGAGGCTCGAACCCTGCTCAGGATGTTTTTTGCGACCATAGAGGACGGGGTTGCGTGATGTGGGCGGGGCGCAAGCATGGAGTAGAGGTCTTGCGTGATACAGGTGCTTCCCAGACTCTGATGAATAACTTGACTGGCTACCCTATAAATGCGGCTCGGGTGGTAGTGGTGCAGGGTATTAATGCAACTCGGTCATACCCGCTGGTGCGGTTGGAGTTGGAGGTGGATGGTGTGACACGTGAATTGGATGTCGGGATTGTGGAGAAACTGCCAGTGGAGGGCGTCGACCTTCTTCTCGGCAACGACTTTGCAATGCCCGCTTCTGAGGTTCTACCCTTAGTCGTTGCCGAGAGGACGGCCGACGTGAGTAGGGAAGAGCAAGAGTGTGTCGAGCGGTGCCAGGCACAACCCATGGCGTGTGTTGTCACCCGAGCTCGGGCAGATAAAGTGTCACAGCCTAGTCCTCCGTCTTCAGACCAGCAGAGGAACGATCAACAGGAGGAGGCTAAAGCTGGAGTTGGTTTTAAGAGTTTTGACTCGGCGGCTCTCCTGGGTGATTTAGTATTGGCACCTATGTTGGAGTCTGGAGAGGCCCCAGGACCTGTCACAGCTAGTGAGGAGGTAGGGCAGGAAGAGACTCCGAGGCAGCAACGTTGCACACGGAGAGAAAAAAGGGTTGCTCAGTTTGATGTTGGGGGAGGACTTGGGTTGCTTCGGAAGCATCTGGACGGGTTGGTTCCCTCAGATATTTGTAAACTGCAGTTGGAGGATCCGGAAGTTCAGAAGTGTGGTAATGGTGCTGTCGAGATTAAACACGAGGACGGGGAAGCATGTCATGTGAACCTGTTGGAGGAGTTTGTGAGGCAACCACCTGAGCAGCCTACTGTCCCTGCGTTGGTCTGCCGCGGCCAAGGTGGAGAAGGAGAGGGGGGCAGTAGGGCACAGGTGGAGGAGAGTAGGGATTGTTATGTCTCGGCGGAGCCGTGGGCGGGGGACACGAGTCTGGTGGCTGTGGAAGCGCTAGAGCACCTGCCTGAGCAGCAGTGTGCAGCACTCCAGCACCAGCTCGGTTCATACCCCACTGGTCGTGCCGAGCCCCTGAGTCTCACAACTCGGGCGGTGCAAGATGTTCCACGGGCAGGTCACGTGACTGTTAAAAGACCGTTAGCCTCGTTGTTTCGGTGGTTCAAGGTGGGCGACAAGGCTTTGGCATGGTTGCCAGGTCAGGGTCGACCCATGGCTGCCAAGGGTGGTGGTCAAAAGGAGGACATTGAGCAGATTGGTAAGGTCGGCTGTGGTATCGCAGTGCCCGGTCGTCGCATAGCCTCCCAATGCTGCTCTAGTCTAATGCAACAGCCCTACCATAGACCGACTGTATCTGGCCATGTCGCTGAAAGCGGTGATGCTGCGCAGGCAGATGTCGTCACAAGGAATGCGGGGGTGCGCATGTACGGTATCGGCGGGGAAGCCTTAGCAATAATGAACTGTGGGAGTGACTGCGCGGGTGGTACTGATTGTCCTCTCATGACCTGGCTGTTCTAGGGACGAAGGTGGAGAAGGAGGGAGACTACAGGTTAGAAGCTGCGGTCTCGGCTGGGTTGTGGGAGGGCACTAGGCATGTTGTTCGTAGAGACAGTGCAAGGCAGTTATTTACTAGGCTATGGCAGTACTTTCGCATGTTTGTTGCTTCTCCAGGCCTGGTGTACGGGGTAGAATCCGGCATGCAGGCTGGAGATAGTGCAAGGCTCAGTTTAATTCCCTACCGTATAAATCCTGCTCGACAGCCTGTGGTGCAAGCAGAGCTGGATTACGTGTGGACGAAGGGTCTGAGGGATAAGGAATGTCGTGAGTGGTCGTTGCTTGTAACTTTGTCCGAGCGTGCTAAAGAGGTATGTGGTTTTGTTGTGGACGGGAGTACCTACCAGTGCAATGTTATGCCTGACGGACTTAAGAATGCACTAGCAACGTTTCAGAACCTGATGAATGAAAGTGAAAAGGACGATGATGCGCTGGGGCATTTCGAGGTCTATGTTCCAGCCTATGGTCCGGTCGTTGTAGTTTACCCAGATCATCACCCTCTCAAGATCTTGGACCAGTTTCACAATCGGAGTATGAGGCTGACCAGGTGGTCACTAAGGTTATTGGTATATAACCTGGACATACGCCATATTGCCGGTTGTGATAACGTGGTTGCAGATGGTCGTTCAAGGGTATATGATCCTGGGTAGATTGACACACGGGTAGCCTCCTGCTTTAGTTTGAATAGTATTTTGCGCTTGGTGCTTGTTGGCTCGCGATTGTAGCCCAGCGTATTGGGTCGTAAAGCAGGAGTTGAGCGTTTGGTATAGAAGAAAAAATAGGCTGCCCTTATAGTGCAGCCGGAAAAAACATATTAAAATATAAAAAATCATATAAAAACTCTTTCTTTTGATATAGATAATTGTATAAGTTTGTCATAGCCTATAGAGTTTGAGTAGTCCACGAACTATCAAACGGCTGAGCTGCTGTAAGCTCGCTCTGGGAGCATGATATTATGTCTTTTACTATTGTTGGGAGGAGTTATGAAATGTGAATTTTTTTTTTATAAGATGTGTTTTAGTGATAAACTCAGCGTTGTTTTAGTGCCATGCGGTCGCTGGGTGTGAGGGGTTTGATGGGGTTCTGTATATCAGATTTTAGCTCAGGGTTGAGCAAGTAAAATCTTGGGGGAGGTGTGACGCATGTCGAGTATGAGCATGCTGTACAGAACGCCCAGTCAGGCCCCACTCTCGCTAGGATCGTCAGGGCAGGAACTTTGGCTGTAGTCTGTGTAGAGTTTCCTAACTTAGTTTATGTAGCCGTTGTACTATAAGTATTATAAATATGTATTTTGTTTTCATCTGAGTCAACGAGTTCTATTTTATATCATTAGTTATAAGTGTTGTGTGTGGGACTTATTGGTAATGATGAGAGGAGAGAGAGTGCGTAACGGGGGGGAACAGTGAGTGCGCCACGCTGCAGGTAGGCCTAATTCCCTCCTCCCTCCTCCTTCTCAGCGCGTGGGAAATCCTTTGTCGATCCCAGATTGAGAGAGAATATTACGTAATGATTGTCAGTGGGCGGTCCTTAAGTAGTTTGAGATATGCCGCTAGAGGGCCGAGTATAAAAAGAGAGGTTCTTGCCACCATTCTTCAGAACTCATCAGGCAGAGCGACTTCTCATATCCCTTGCAACTATCCATATTCTTCCGACTGATGTGAACTTTCTCTACTCTCTGAACAGCCTATCTTCTTCTCTTCTCGTCCCTTTTTAACCAATGACCCCTTTGGTGCAGATTTAGTCAGCCAAAGTATTATCGCTTGAGTTCTCACGAGATAAGTGCCTGTTAGATAGCCTATTTTTGGAAGGGTTAACTAGAATAGGATTGATTGATGTTTGTTGCACTCGTATATGCATTTCCCTGTGTGCGATTATTCATGTTCCTGTTTTCTGCTGGTTTAGGCAATGCTAGACTGGGATAGGGTTTCTGAGTTGTGATTTCCTATGAGTACTAGGTTGCGGTTGAACCAGTACAATTGCAACGGAGACGTGGAACGCCTAGGTGGTCTTTCTGACTGTGTACCGTGGGAGTTTAGCACTGTGTTGCGAGTGAGGGCTTTTGCCTCAGCCACCCAACACTGTGCTATCTCATTTGCTTGACTTTGAGAGGATCGCCAGGAGAGAACCAGATACTAGTGATCTGGATCTCTCAAGAGAGCATCCCGTCAATTAACGTAATTTGGCCGCACAGTCTTAAGGACCTCGCTAGGCTACGAGCCGCTTGCTCAGCCATTGTCTCTTAACCTTATGTGTCCAGCTAGACTTTGCTCGACCAGCAGATACAGCATAGTATTGAAGCTTCTCCTTATGTATATTATTGTTTATGCACTATTGATTTCATGCGTGGCACGCTTAGCTACTTTAGAGATTAGTGGCCCACGAGCACAATCCTAGTAGGCTATTGCCAGTGCATTGTCGGAGTACTTCTTTTATATGTTTGCCATATCCTATTGCTTATTCTTATAATTCTTCTTATGTCAATTTAAAGCCTTTAATTACCAGTGAGTTATTCATTAAATTGCTGTTCAAAATCCGATACTTACTTCTTATGAGTATTCGAGAAGCATCTAACTTATCAGAAGATTCCTTGCTTGATGCTCGAGGACTATTGTTTAACGTAACGTAATAGTGCCGATCCGAAGTAGAGGGTGGAGGACTTCTTAAGTTCTTAGTTCAAGGGTGGATTACTTCGGCTTCGGCCAACACTATTCTTTAGTGTTGTAGTACTTTCTTCTTTGTTTGATTGTTGACCAGACTAGATAACTCCCGTCTTGTTATTAGTCTGTTGTGTGAAACGCTAGTACCGAGTTCTTGTATACCCCGTTATAGCAGATAGAACTCTGGAGGGTAGTGGCGTTTTTTGTTCGGCTGGCAGTACTCTGGGGTTGGGATCGTGTGTTTCCGTTGTGGCAGCGAGCCATACTCGAGTCCTGTGTAAGAGCCCTAGTGTACCCGAGTGCCCGGTCGTAACAGTACAGATCGCACAGGACTTAAATGACATTGGATGAACGATCGGGCTAGGTGTAGGGCAGACATGCATGAACCTAGTTGTATCACATACAGGAAAGTACCCATGATACAGGGTGGTAAAAGGATAAACCCTCGGCCCTGGTCATCAGAATGGCTTCAAACACCAAATGTGAGACTGCATCATGGCAGACCAACTGGACCAAGTGTTGCCTCTGTCAAACAGAGAAGAGCGAATGCCTAACATCTCCAATTGCAAATCCTGCCAGAATGGTAGAGGATGGATACAGCCTTTTAGGAAGGAATATTCCTCTATTTCATGCAGTGAATGCGCTACCGATCAAGATGGACCCACGAAGGCTTGATGACGGCAGTGGGATAGAGGCAACCTTGAGGAAAAATCAAGCACAGTACCATGCTAGTTGCAGGCTTCTGTTCAGCAATACTAAGTTACAAAGGGCAGAAAAGAGATCGTCTCCTGCAACAGATGAGAACAGCAGCAGCGGCAGCAGCAAAATACCACGGAGAATGTCAGACCCCAAATGGATAGAATGTTTCATATGTGAGGAGGAGGGAGATCTGGATGACTTTAGACAAGCTATGACCATGAAACTGAACAAGAGAGTCAACAAGTGTGCAAAGACTCTCAATGATGGAAAGCTGCTTGCCAAACTGAGTGCTGGAGATGTGGTGGCGCAGGAACTGAAGTACCACAGTGCATGCTTGGCTGGTCTCTACAACCGAGAACGAGCTCACCTGCGTGCTGAAGAGCTGAGGGAAGCAGAAACTCTGAGGTAGGAAAGAGGGAAGCATATCCAATTGCCTTCTCTGAACTGGTAACATACATCATTGAGACAAAATCTGCAAGTGAGAGTTCAGCTCCATCAGTCTTCCGACTTGCCGACCTATGTATGCTCTACAGGCAGAGGCTGTAGCAGCTTGGCATCGACAGTCCTGATGTTCATACTACCCGACTGAAGGACCAG